>RCUC01137453.1:0-12719 GCA_003697995.1 Taxidea taxus jeffersonii | reverse complement strand
CTTTGTGGTGAGGACCCTCCGAAGTTAGTGGCCACCAAAGCACCGGGCCCTAAGTGGGTGCTCAGTAAAAGCTTGACTCAGTCCTGAAGCCAGGTGACCTGTCCCCCCTCCAGGGTAGGCTGCACCCTTGGGAATTCTCTCCTTTGGCAAATACTCCCTTATGGGCTTTCACCTCGGTAGGACAGCATCCTGTCCCGGGTAGGGCGGGGCAGCACCCTTTTTCTGGCCCTTACTGTTTTCCTGTCGATCTCCTGAATCCTCAGGACCATCCGTCCTGACGCTCGGAGCTACCCTGATGGGGACCTCTTCTCCCAGCCGCAAGCAAGGGTGGGCAGTGAGGACAGAAGCCCGTCTTCCCCTCCCTGCCCCAAGGCCAAGGGCAGCTCTGGTTACTGCTGTGATTTCAACTGTTGCCCACCTGCAGGGTTCACAGCCTTTCCTACCCTGTTCCTGCCCTTGAAGGAGGCTTTTGCAGGAGTCTGGCCTGGAGTCAAGGACTGCCTTGCCCCTCAACTGGGAAATAATACCAGGTGGGAGGAAAGGGCAATAAGTAAGCGTTTGTTGAGTACCTACTGTGTGCCAGGCATTGCTTCAGGACAATGCACATATTAGTATGTACATACCAGAATGCAACTCCATGCGGGCTGCGATTTTTCTCAGCTTTGGTCCGTGTTGTAAACCCAGGGCCTAACATTGTGCCTGGCACATGGTAGGCACTCAGTAAATACATGTTGAAGAAATGAGTTTGTACCTGTCATGCTCTCCTAACTCTAGGAGGTAGGTACAATTATTCTCTTTGCCTGAAGCTCAGAGAGGTTAAGTGACTCTCTCAAGTTCACACAGCTAAGTAAATAGCAGAGCTGGACCTATGCAGCCCTTGCTCTGTCCACTTCCCTGCTAAGCAGGCCCAGATGACACAGCTAGTCCATGTGGGTAGGTATGCTAGCATGGGAGTATCATACGATGGGGTATGTTGTTCCCACCCCCAGTCTCAAGGACACACACAGAAATCCTTACATGTTCTTAGGATGCCCGTGAGGGCTTCCATGTATGCTCTGTGTTCAGAGCTCTGCCTCTACCAACCCCAGCTCCCGCTGACCTGGGCACCCCCTGAATAGGACCAGACACGGGACATCGGTTGCAGGATGCAGCCCACAGCACCCAGGCCTCCTGGGGGCACACTGACTCAGCGGGCTCTTTCCATCTGTCTCTTTGAGCAGTGTCTAGACGATGTGAGTGTGTGTGCCTATTTGCACTCATATGTGGCGTGCATGTGTGTGCACACATGTCTGAGTATGTGTACGTATTAGGGATGTGTGTGCAGGTATGTGAGTCTGAGTTGCTTCTGCCTCAGTCTTCAACTCTTCCCAGACAAAGGAGGGTCCTGGGAAGCTGGCGCAGAGGAGCTGGAAGAGGTCAGCATTTGGCCTGGTGCCCCGGGGCAGGAGTGCGTCATAGAGCAGATGGCTGGGGTGGGCATCAGGCGTGGAGAGTGATGCCTGGGCTGGGGCTAGCAAATCCAGACCCTCCTCCCCACCCCCAGAAGAAGAGCGACGTGTCTGATCTAGAGTCAGGTGCAATACACACTCAGACACGCACAGTCCCACTCGCACACACAACCTGGGCAAGCAAGTGCCCGTAACCATTGATCCGCACACATCCAAACACACACGTGTGGACACACACACACACCGATGTGGGCTAACATCCCCCTGGATGCAGCTTCATATCACAGATAGTGGTTCACACACATGTACGCACACGCCGACGACGAGCACGGAGATCCCTGGACATACATGTTGCGGTGGACAGATTCATTCTCCTCGGAGGCCCTCCTGCCTGACTCCTGCACCTGCCCCAGCCACCCTGTCCCTCTCCCAATCTCCATTGTCCCCACTCCTGAGCTCACTCAGGCCCTGAACCGCACTTGAGGGCTCGTTCTGCAGGATGGCGAGGGGCTGTCCATCGTTCCCTCTCTCCAGAGTCCACGGGCCCCAGCGCCTGACCATGACGAGCTGTGTGGCCTGCCCTGGGTGACTGCTGTCTGGGGCAGGCTGGCAGGAGGAGGGGCTGGCATGAGCCTCCATGCACTCAGACTCAGGCTGCCCCCCCCAACAGCCCTGTGTATGTAGCATCTTCTCTTGGGGCTCCCCCTTCATAGTGTGGCTCGGGCATCTCCTGCTTCCTGGGGGCCTCTGATGATTACTCACCTTCAGGCTTCAGGACTGCTCCTGTGCTCTTGCCCTAAATACAGACCTTCCCTCCACTGTTGGTCTAACCAGCTTGTGCGCTCTGGGCCCATCTGAAAGTCACTTTCTTTAGGACCCTTTATGGCTTGTCCACCTTGCCCAGGGGTCCTGCTACCTCTGATTCATCCCAAAGGGAGCACCATTCCCCTGAATTGTGACTGCTACATTACTTGTCCCTCTCCTCCTCTGGGCTGCCCTCAAGGGCAGGGACAAAGTCTGTTTTGTTTGCCATTGCTGTCTAATTTTGTTCGGATTCAGTTTAAAAGTTGGCATAAAATAAATGCTTCATATATATGAGGTGAGTAAATGGAAGGAGCAAGAGAGTGAATGAGAGCTTCTGTCCTATCTCCTTACAGACACCCTGGTGTTTTCAGAGTTGCTGGGTGGTTAGGAGATGGGAGCTTCAAGCTGGGATTTAGGACATCTGGCTTCCAGGCCCTAAGTTGTAGTGTGACCTTGGGCAAGTCACCTGCCCTCCCTGGGCCTGCTTCCCTCCTCTGTGAGGTGGAGGAGCGCTGACAGCTAGGCATTCCTGAGGTTTTTCCAGCTCTGCCACCTCCCTTGGTCAAGGTCTTAGGCTTCCCATCATGGGCCCTGCAGTCTGGGTGGAGCTGGCCCTTGTTTTCTGGGAGGGGCAGAGATATGGATGGAGAATCTGAATATCCTTTACAGAATAAAGTTTTGAGTCTCTGGTTTGGCATTCAAGGCCTTTCACAATCCATTGTCAGCCCCATTCTCTTCCTTATTTCATTCCCTTCCCTCCTCCCACGCCAATACACACACACACACACACACACACACATGCACGGAGTCATGAACACCGGTAAAACAACAGCTCAGCGGAAGCTGTGAGTCCAACCTGCAAGAAAAAGGCGTTTGGGGCCTAGACCAGCTGCCAGTTGTTGAAGTTGTTGCTTTGATCTCTCCCTGCATCTTGGTGTGCCGGAGGGAGCCTGGACATGGGGCCAGACGGTTTGAATTCAGATTCAGACTTGGCTGCTTACAATCCATATGGCTCATGGGCAGGTCACTTAGCCTCTCTGTGCCTCATCAGCAAAATGGAAATGGTAATCCCTTCCCTGTGGGGGAGCCTTTGATCGAAAGAAGTGAGAGTGTCCCCAAAGCACACTAAATGTCATGTGACCCCAGAGAATGATTTATTAGAAACCTGCTTTGTGCTCAGGCTCCTGACAAGGATCCGAGAGTACAGGGAAAGTCGGAGGTGCACTGCTGCCTGCCTTTTTTTTTTTTTTCCTTTAGAGTTATTTATTTATTTATTTGACAGAGAGAGACACAGTGAGAGAGGGAACACAAGCAGGGGAAGTGGGAGAGGGAGAAGCAGGCTCCCTGCTGAGCAGATGCCGCTCGATCCCAGGACCCTGGGATCATGACCTGAGCCGAAGGCAGGCGCTTAATGACTGAGCCACCTAGGCACCCCCAATTTTTTTGTTTGTTTGTTTTTGGAGAAAGAGAGAACACGAGTGCAAGGGGAGGGGCAGAGGGAGAGAGAGACTCTCAAGCAGGCTCCACACTCAGTAAAGAAAACAAGGTGGGCTTGACCTCAGGTCTCTGAGATCATGACCCTGAGATCAAGGGCCAACAAGAGGTGGAGCGAAATAGTTGCAATGAGTATGATAAGCAGATAATTCATATTCTGGCCCTGTAACAATCTTACACAACTTAAAGGGGGAAAACCCCACAAAGATCCCAGTAGATTCAGGGGCAATTGATGTGGATGCAAAATTTGCAGGAGAGAAGCTAGAGACGTTGGTAAAACATATTCCATCTTATTCATCATCCAAGAAATGCAGGTTGAAGCAACGAGAACATTTCTGCCTGTCAAATTAGCACAGTTTTTTTTATTCTTCTTTTTTTTTTTTTAAGATTTTATTTATTTATTAGTTAGAGAGAGAGAATGCGAGCGCAGGCAGACAGAGAGGCAGGCAGAGGCAGAGGGAGAAGCAGGCTCCCCGTGGAGCAAGGAGCCCGATGTGGGACTCGATCCCAGGACGCTGGGATCATGACCTGAGCCGAAGGCAGCCGCTTAACCAACTGAGCCACCCAGGCGTCCCTTTATTCTTCTTTAAAGAGACCAGCCGGTGTAGGTGATATGATGAAAAAGACAAATGCTGTCACCTGTTTCACTTGTCAGTTCGCTATTTCTCAGGCGTCCACCACGTGCCAGGCCCTGTCTGGGTGCCGGAAAGCAGGCTGGCAAGACAGGCGGAGAGCCTTAGAAGCCTTCACACCAGCGAGGCAGGAAGGAGTGTCTGCGGCCTCAACTGACGTGGTGGAAGGGGGGGGGGGCTGTCCACACAGCTGTAGATCCAGACCCTGAGTGTGTCATGGGCCATTGCCTGAACGGTCAAGCCCTGTTTCCTTGCCCTGTGCAATGAGGGTAATAATATCCACTCCCAGCACTGTCATGAGCACGAGGGCAACGGCAGGTGGAAACACCAGGCTTCCAGAGGCAGAGCCCGGGGGAGGGATCCTGTACATTGTGCATTATTTGTCACAGGGGCAACCCTCCCCACTCCGCAAGTGCCCAACAGTCGATGGGGGGTAAGTATGTGTTGCTATGCTCACAGCTTTGCCGGCAGAAGCCGTTCAAATGATATTTCAAAGGACATCTAATAGCCTAGCCTGACACTTGCCAGGTGACAATTGATACAAACTGTACACGATGAGTGACGCGACTGTTGCAAAACAGAGTACCTGGAAGGACCAAATTCTACCACGGTGTGGGGATTAAGGGCCATCCTAATCCTCCTATATGCTTTCTAAATAATCGTCATTGCTCTTATAACTGGGAGCAAGTTAAGTAAAATTAATGTTGTACAATATAATGAACAGTTCCTGTATTGCCAGAGGGGTCTTGTCAGGCAGGAAGTCGAAAGGCTATTGTCCTGATTGACACAGACCTGTCAGGAAACTTCGGGTTTCTTAAAGCCGGGGACTATGTCTTACTTATTTTTGTTTTCCTGGCACATTGCTAGAACCTAATCGATCACTGAGAAAAAATGCATATGTCTCCTATCTGTGAATTATATCCGTTCTCACCTCGGCCCTCTAAGGCAGGAACTATCATTATTAGCATTTTGCGCATGAGGAAACTGAACTTGTCAAGTTCAAGAGACGAAAGGATCAAGCAGAGCTGGCCAGAGCCCAGGTTCATCTGGTTCCAGAGCATCAAGCTTCGCCACTTTGCTCTGCCCTGCCCTGCTGTGGGCGAGCATGGACATTCACTCTCAAGGGATAAAGACCAGGGGTCAGAAGGAGACAGCGATGCTCCTGGGGATGGGGCAAGAAGGCAGGCACCGCTTCCCAGGCCGTGAGATGGGTGAAGGGAGATGCAGGGTTTGGAGTCTGGCTGGGTCAGAGACAGAAGAACTGGGAATATGAGCCAATTTCAGGGGAAGAGGAATCTGGCTTTTTCTTTTTTTTAAAGATCTTATTTATTTGTCAGAGAGAGAGAGAGAACAAGCAGAGGGAGCAGCAGAGGGAGAAGCAGGCTATTCGGTAAGCAAGGAGCCCAATGTGGGATTCGATCCCAGGGCCCTGGGATCATGACCTGAGCTGAAGGCAGCTGCTCAACCGACTAAGCCACCCAGGTGCCAAAATCTGTTTTTCCTAATCTGAATTTGAAGACATGGTGGGCAGCTTGAAGTTTTGGCAGGTGTGAAGATAAGAGAACCAGGCTAGAGACAGGTATATTAGGAAGCCAGAGAACTATGGGTCCGTAAAAACGGAAGGGAGGTGGGAAGGGGAGAACTATGAAGACACACGAGGTGTCAGAGTGTGACAAGCTCTCTGCATCATGGCAGCCGTGTTTTGGGGGTGCCTGCCTGGTCACGACGCTCCTTTCTTTGGAGTTGTTTCCCGTCCACAATCACTCCTGAAGGCACATGCCCAGGCAGCCACACGTGTCTCATGACCTCATCATCCAGCCTATGGTGGTGCCACCAGGGGTCAATAATGAACTCTCTTCAGGGCAATTGAATGCTCTCTTTCTGGAATGGGCTGGGGACCCTGGGCAACAGAAGTGGATCCTGGGCAGCTACATTGTAAGGTGGCAAAGAGTTGAGGCTGTGTTGGGCCATGAGTGGCCATGTGGAAGCAGAAGGGGCAAGTCTTCAGAGAAAAGACACTGTTGCACAGACAGACTGGTGACAAAGGACCAGGTGGCCTCATAGAGGGAGGGATGGAGAATGATGACCATCACCTCTCTGGTCCCCAGAAAGCAGCCCGTCTCTCCTATTTTTTTTTTAAAGATTTTATTTATTTATGTGACAGAGAGAGAGAGAGAGAGAGATCACAAGTAGGCAGAGAGGCAGGCAGAGAGAGAGGGGGAAGCAGGCTCCCTGCTGAGCAGAGAGCCCAATGCAGGGCTCAATCCCAGGACCCTGAGATCATGACCTGAGCTGAAGGCAGAGGCTTAACCCACTGAGCCACCCAGGTGCCCCACCCCCATCTCACCTATTTTTGTTCCCTCTCCTTGGATGCTTGCAGATCATGGGTTGCAGTCTTCTAATAACCTCCTTTCCCTTGAGCTGGCTTGCCACCGATGACCTTGAACTAAGACATGAACATCCTATGTTAAGGGTAAAGTTCCTAGGGCAAGGCGTGACTCATTATTGGCTGCAGAAAGTGGTAGCTATCATTTCCTCATTTATTCCTCAAAAAAAGCTGACAGTGGGGCGCCTGGGTGGCTCAGTCTTTGAAGTGTCCAACTCTTTCTTTCGGCTCAGGTCGTGATCTCAGGGTCGTGAGATCGAGCACCACATCAGGTTCTGTGCTCAATAGGAAGTCTGCTTGAGGATTCTCTCTTTCCCCTCCCTCTGCCCCTCCCCCTATGTTCTCACTCTCAAACAAACAAATAAAATCTTTAAAAAAAAAAGAAGGTAATGAGACAGAATGTATGATTATTGGGAAAATGAGGAGACCAAGGCTCACTGATACATTCAATGAATACTAGTTGAATTCCAGGACTAGCGACACTGGAGTGACAGGATTTTGAAGATGTCTGTATTCTTTTTTTTTTTTTTAAGATTTTATTTATTTATTTGTTAGAGAGAGAGAGAGAGAGCGAGCACAGGCAGACAGAGTGGCAGGCAGAGGCAGAGGGAGAAGCAGACTCCCTGCTGAGCAAGGAGCCCGATGCGGGACTCAGTCCCAGGACGCTGGGATCACGACCTGAGCCGAATGCAGCCGTTTAACCAACTAAGCCACCCAGGCATCCCAGATGTCTGTATTCTAATGGGGGAAGATGGACAGCCAACAAACAAATAATCAGCAAGGGAACATCAGGCAGAGATTAAGGGCAATGAGGAAAATAGTTCAAAATGGCCTGTGAGCTCTACTTTGGACTAGAGAAAGCCTCTCTGAGGAGGTGACATCCAAGCAGAGGCCTAAATGACAAGAAGGAGATGAAGAACACTGAAGGAAGAAGGGAAAGCATGTTTGGGTCACGCAGGGGACAGCAACGTAGCTGCCACAGCAAAGTAGGTGAGTAGGGGCAGGCCCCAGGGGGTTTTGAAGTTGGGGGAATATTTGGCTCTAATTTTAAGTGCAGTGGGGACACACTGGGAGGATTTAAGAGCTATGCAAGACACCCCCTGAAGATATCTATATCTGAATCCCTAAAACCTGTGCATATGGGAAGGACCTTGAGATGGGGACACTATACTGGGTCATCTGGGGGGCCCATACAATCACAAGGGGCCTTGTAAATGGCAGGTGGGAGGATGGGCATCAGGGGAGATGTGATCTTAGGAGCGAAGGTCAAAGTGATGCAAGGAGGGGCCATGAGCCACGTACGCACGTGAGCGGCCTCTGGAAGGCGGAAAAGGCACGCAGCCCCAGTAGCCCATCTCAGACTTCTGACCGCTAGAGCTATAAGATGATACATTTGTGTGTTTGAAGCTGCTGAGTTGGTGATAATTTGTTACAGCAGCCATAGGAAACTTATACAAGGACTATTATATGATTTATGTTCTTTAAAAATCAGAGTGATTTTACAGATCGGTCTGGCTGCTGCGGATTGTGGGGTAGGAGGGAACGTGGGAGACAGCACCGGCGGGCAGGTGCTGGCAGAGCGGACGGAGCCCAATGCGTGCATCCAGGAGACCCTGTGGGGGTGGAAGGGAAACAGCTTTTGTGGGATCAGACCTGGGGAGTAAAGGAGTAAAGTAGATGTAAAGTAAAGTAAACCCCAGGCAAATCTCTGGGGTTTTACCTCGAGCAGTTGGGCGGCTAGAGTGGCTGTTTAATGATACAAGCAAGACCAGGACTTGGATAAGAGCATCCACTCAGCCAGTGGCCAACCCAGGACAAAGACCGAGGTGTCTGGACTCTCAGACCCAATGGGTTTGGATCTGTGAGAGTAATTTCGTTAAGGAAAAGAGTTTGGGAGGGTTTTAGTTAACATTTAGTCATCGCTTAGTATATTAGAATATATACATATATATGTATACATATATATATTTAGTATATTAGAGTTTCCAGAGAAACAGAACCAATAGTGTGTGTGTGTGTGTGTGTGTTTTAGGGAATTGTCTCACATCATTGTGGAGGCTTAGCAAGTCCCAAATCTGCAGGGTAGGCTGGCTGGCTGGAGACCTGAGGAAGACTTGGTGTTACTGTTTGAGTCCAAAGGGTGTCTGGTGGCAGAATTCTTTCTTGCTCAGTGGACTTCAGTCTTGGTTCTATGAAGGCCTTCAACTGATTGAATGAGGCCCACCCACAGCATGGAGGGGCATCTGCTTTACTCAGAGTCCACTGACTTAAATGTTAATCTCATTTAAAAACTACCATCACAGAAACATCTAGAATGATGTTTCATTCGTAGCCTGCCCAAGTTGACATAAAATTAACCATCACATTTACTTCTCTTACTGTTGGATATTGTGCTTTTTATCTGTATTAGTACATGGTTGAAGGGAAGGGCAGAGGGACAGGGATAACCTTGCATCTGCCTACAGTTAGGACCTGGAGGAGAAGTGGGCAGGAGGGCAAGAAACTGGAACCAAGATGGTGGAGAGAATCATTCCAAGAAGGAGGGGGTATCAAGGGTTGCAGAGAGCTAGAGAGAAGGAGAAAGACATAGAGGTTGTAGAATGTGGGGATTCAGAGCTTGTTGGTGACCTTAGCAATGTGTCCTGCAGGGCAAGATGTTTGTGAGAGAGAGGAGGGCTCTCTCACATACAGGCACCAGGAACCCGAAGCTGCAAAGAGAGCAAACAGGAGATGATTACCAAACACGCACCCAATAGAACGAAAAGGAGAAGGAGGCAGTGGTTGGGAAGGATGGGGGAGCTACCGAATTGGAGTGGTCAGGATGGCCCTTTCGACAAAGGGATGTTGAAGCTGGCCTATCTGAAGAGCTGTGCAAAGGCCCTGAGACAAGAAAGTGGTCAAAGACTTGAAAGAAGCCCAGTGAGGCTGAAGCCAAGAGAGGAGACAGATGAAGCTGGAGGGATCCGGCCTTATAAGGGATGGTGTTTGGATTTGATTCTAAGTACAATGGAAAATCACTGGAAGGTTTAAACAGGGTTGTGAGTGATGGGATCTGCCTTATAATTTTTAAGATTTTTCTCTGGCTACTGTGTGAAGCCTGTGCTGGTTGGGGGGGGTGGGCAGTGAGCGGAAGCAGAAGGAACAGTCAGGGACGCTTCTCTGCAGGCCAGGTAAGCAGCAGCGGTGAGGTGAGCAGTCCCTGGGTTGGGGGATGGTCCACAGGTAGCCCCAACAGGATTTGACAATGGAGTGGGTGTGGGAGGGATGAGGGGTGAGAATGGAAACTAAAGCCAGTTTCCTGTTTATTAGGTTCACTGCTATTTACCAAGAAGGGGAATGTGGGGAGAAAGAGGTTCTGAGTAGGGTTCATGGGTTTAGGGGTAGCAGAAGGAAATCGAAGAAGTCCCCTGGCTGTCCCAGCTGTTATGACCAGGGTGGGGCCCTGGGTGGCTTGAGGGGTCCACACTGGTGACCGAGGGTCCAGCTGAGCCTGACTGTGGATCAGCAGTGAGACCATCCCGGGTAGCAGGGGATGAGCCCGCGGAGCCCAGCAGGAAGAGGCAGAGGGTTTGCCGTTGAGACGTTGGGGCAAGGCCAGTGCCCAAATCACTACTGAGTGGTCCAAATGGGAAGAACCTGGATTAGGAGGAAGGGAGCAAGAGGTCTGGAGCAGAAGGAGGTCATGGTAGGGGTCTGGGGGTCTGGGAGCCTTAGAATCTGTGGTCTCAGTGATGGAGCATTTGGAGGTCAAGAGGGAGGGGTCGTGTGAGTGGGAGGCAGAAGGGAAGCAGATAAGACCAGCACTGCCCATGAGGTCCAAGAGTGAGAGCGGTTCCGACATAGACAAGGAGGTCTTGAGCCTGCCATGGAGAAGACCTGGAGACTGTTGTCAGAGTCCCATGTGAGCGAAGTAGGCAGCACAGGCTGTGTGGCAGGGATCTTAGGGGAGGAGAAGAGGGATGTAGAACAGTAGGAGTTTGAGAAATGGGGGGCATTTGGAAGATGGTGGAAGGAGGGCCATGAAGGGGGAGTCAGGGGTAAAGGAGGCAGAGACACAGGCTCCTCACTCCTCGTGGGGAAGACTGAGCAGTTTTCAAAGACCCCGCAGGATGAGGGCTGCATGTCCCAGGTGTGTGTTAGGGGAGCCCCATCTCTGCTACGACAAGGCAGAGAATCTGGGAGGGTGTATTTCTGGTGTACTGGGCTTCTGGAGGACATAGCTGGTCCTCTAGAAGGGATGTTGAGGAGGGAAAGGGGAAAAGCAGAGCAGTGCTCTTTGAAATGACCTTGTCCCATCTCTCCCCTTCAAACTCAGCATTCATAAGAGCTGCCAGGCAGTCCCAAACCTGCCTCTCATGCCCCTCAGAAATTCTAGGGGCCACCCACTGCCCTCAAGGTACAGTTCCTGCTCTTCAGCCTGGTACACAAGGCCCTTCTGGAATGATCTCTTCTCTTGCCCTCCTCCCACCTCTCTTATCCTAAATCTCCATACGGCAGAACCACTCTGGTCTCCAAGGGCGCCAAAATGCATGTGGCCTCCGGGCCCTCGCACTTGCTGTCCCCTCTGTTTGGGACACTTTTTTCATCTCATGTGCCTAGAAAATGCCAACAAGCCTTTCAAGCATCTCCTCCTTGGAGAAGCTTCTCTGACTCCCTCAAGGAGTTTTGATCACACCTTCCTTTGTGCTGTCACTTGACATCATCTTCCTTGTCTTAAAATCTCTCTCTCCCACTAGACCTGGGGCTCCTTAGGAGGACAGACAGAGTGATGTTCATTTCTCTGTCCTCTGTTCCCAGCCTGGTACCTGGGATACAGTCACACTCAGTTAATATTTAATGAAGGAAAGGACAAATGGGTAGCTAGTTATAAGTGCCAGCGTGTACTAAATACTTACTATCATTCCCAGCATTGTGTTAAGCTCTTTGAATCCATCACTGAATGTTATCCCCATAAGAAGGCTGGTGTACATATTGTTCCTATACCCATTTTACAGATGAAGTAACTGAGCCTCAGGGAGGAAAAGTGACTTGCCCAAGGGCATTGAGCTAGTTGGTGGTAGAAATGGGCTTTGAATTCAGGGCTAATTCCAGTGTCCATATAGTTAGCCATTATCCCATATTGCTTCTATGAAAGAGGGAATAACAAGGTCTCAGAGAATAACAGGATCAAGGAGACTAAGGGTGCAGGGGATTCCACAACAAATTGACAACAAAGTCAGTTTTTTATGTTTTCTTTTAATAACAGTGATGCTCACAAACACCGTTGGTTGCCTGCCCCAAAGCCCATCTTTCCTTCTTCAGTGCCACAGAATTCTGCTTTAATCTATGAACACCCTTCCCCATGTAATCAGACTGGTGTACGTTAATCCTAGCAGCAGCATCCTTCTTGTCTGCAGTGGGTTCATCCAGTTAGCCTAAAAATTTTTTAAATTGTGATAAATACACAAAACACAGAATTTATCATTTTAACCATTTTAAAATGATAGTTAACTCTTTAAAAAGAGACTACTGGACTTGTTGCTGGACTCCGTCGGTAAAGATGTGGAGCCTGGAGCTGCTGCAGCCATCTTGTGATCAGGAGGCCAGTAACTCATGTGCCGAGGATGGTAGAATGAGAATATAGGAAAGAATCTGATTCTTGATGTGATTGCTGAGCTGCTGGATCCTTCCTACCTCTGCCCTTCTTGATACATGAGATAATAAACCACTCTGCTGTTTAAGCTCTTTTGAGCTGGTCTTCTGTCACTTGTAGCTGAAAGTATACTGGTAAAGGGACAACCCAAGTAGGCCAATAGTTCTCACCTGGTAAAGGATGACATAAATGAGAAGGAATTTTGTTAATCTCCAGAAGCTACTGCCCAGGTCTGAATCCACTGATCTTTGGTTTTCTAATGAGAATGGTGACCTTGGTTTGGGTGAGGAATGATAATGACCTGAGACACCCTCTGAATAAGC
>RCUC01137452.1:0-54562 GCA_003697995.1 Taxidea taxus jeffersonii | reverse complement strand
GTGGGAATGCAAGCTGGTGCAACCACTCTGGAAAACAGCATGGAGGTTCCTCAAAAAATTGAAAATAGAGCTACCTTATGACCCAGCAATTGCACTACTGGGTATTTACCCTAAAGATACAAACGTAGTGATCCGAAGGGGCATGTGTACCCGAATGTTTATAGCAGCAATGTCCACAATAGCCAAGTTATGGAAAGAACCTAGATGTCCATCAACAGATGAATGGATAAAGCAGAGGTGGTATATATATATACAATGGAATACTATGCAGCCATCAAAAGAAATGAAATCTTACCATTTGCGACAACATGGATGGAACTAGAGCGTATTATGCTTAGCGAAATAAGTCAACTGGAGAAAGACAACTATCACATGATCTCCCTGATATGAGGAAGTGGAGATGCAACGGGGGTGGGGGTTTAGGTGGTAGGAAAAGAAAAAATGAAACAAGATGGGATCGGGAGGGAGACAAACCAAAAGAGACTCTTTTTTTTTTTTTAAGATTTTATTATTTATTTGACAGATAGAGATCACAAGTAGGCAGAGAGGCAGGCAGAGAGAGAGGAGGAAGCAGGCTCCCTGCTGAGCAGAGAGCCCGATGTGGGGCTTGAACCCAGGACCCTGGGATCATGACCTGAGCTGAAGGCAGAGGCTTAAACCACTGAGCCACCCAGGTGCCCCTCAAAAGAGACTCTTAATGTCATAAAACAAACTGAGGGGGGTGGGGGAGGAGAGGGGTTGGGAGAGGGTGGTGGGGTTACATTATATGTTTAAATAAAAAAGCTTAAATAAAAAAAATTTTAAAAATAAATAAATTAAAATTAAAATTAAAAAAAAATGTTAAGGGTACAAAAACATGTTGTTAGCTCTAGATCCCTAGAACTTATTTATCTTTCATAACTGAAACTTGGTGCTTTCAACCAGTAACCCCCCATTTCCTCCCCCATCCCCCCCGGGGCTCTGATGGCCAGCACACTACACTCTGTTTCCATGAGTTTGATGATTCTGGATTCCACATATGAATGACAAGAGAGAGCATTTGTTTTTCTCCTTTTGTATCTCATTTAGTGTAATGTTCTCCACACCCACCCACGCTCTTACAAATGACAGGATTTTCTTCTTTTTTAAGGTTGAATAATATACCTCATTTTCATATCTAATGTGAGGTATTTATGGACATTTCTGTTGTTTTCCTATTTTGACTGCTGCAATAAATATGGGCATGCAGATATCTCCTCCAGGTACTGAGTTCAGTTCGTTTGGATATATGCAGAGAAGAGTAATTAACGGGTTATGTGATAATTCTATTTTTAACTTTCGAGGAAATTCCCTACTGTCTTCCACAGTGGCTGCACCAGTTTGCCTTCCTACCAACAGTGTCCCCTTTCTCCGCATCCTCCCCAACATCTGTTAGCTCTGTCCTTTCAGTAAAACCCACTCTAACAGGTGTGAGGTGATAAACCACTACGGCTTTGCTCCGCACATCCCTGGTCATTAGTATGCGGGGCTCCTTCTCATATACCTGCCAGCTGTCTGCATGCCTTCTTTGGAGAAAGGTCTGTTCAGAGCCTTTGCCCATATATACTCAGGTGATTTGGGTTTTACGCTAGTTGTAGGAGTACCTTATATATTTTGCATATTAACCCTTCACCATATATGTGTTACAAATATTTGCTCCCAGTCTGTAGGCTGCTTTTTCATTTTGTTGGCTATTTCCTTTGCTGGGCAGAAGCTTTTTAGTTTGATTGTTTATCTTTTGATGTTTGTGTTTTGGTGTCCTACAAAAATATCATTGCCAAGACAGAGGCCAAGGTTTTTCTTTTTTAAGATTTTATTTATTTATTTGTCAGAGAGAGTGAGCACAGGCAGACAGAGTGGCAGGCAGAGGCAGAGGGAGAAGCAGGCTCCCTGCTGAGCAAGGAGACCAATGCGGGACTCCATCCCAGGACACTGGGATCATGACCTGAGCCAAAGGCAGCCGCCTAACCAACTGAGCCACCCAGGCGTCCTGAGGCCAAGGATTTTTTTTACCTATGTTTTTTTCTAGGTGTTTTATAGTTCCGGGTCTCACAGTTAAGTCTTCAATCCATTTTGAGTTGATTTTTGTTTATGGTGTAAGGTTAGAGCCCAACTACATGTTTCTTGCTTTTTGTTTTTTTCTTTTTTGCACATGGATCCAGTTTCCCAACACCATTTATTAAAGAGCTTATCCTTTCCTCGTTTGTATTCTTGGTGCCCTTGTTGAAGATTATTTGAGTGCTTATGATTTGTGTGAGTTTAATTCTGCGCTCTCTATTCTGCTGCACTGGTCTTTTTACTTCTCTTTATGCCCATAACCTCTTATGATCCCTGTGGCTTTGTCACATAATTTGAAATCAGAAGACATGATTTATAGATTGCATTGGAGTCCTTTGTAGTATGTATGAATTTTTGGATTTTTTTTTTCTCTTTGTGAAAATGCCACTGGGATTCTGGTAGAGACTGCATCTAATCTTTGGGTGGTAAAGACATTTTGCCAATTCTTTTCCCAGTTCATGAACATGGGCTATCATCTCCTTTACCTGTGTTTTCTCACAGACAGTGTTGGCCAACACTGAGGTCAATGCTCTGGCGGGGCCCTCCGCAGACCTGCCAAGTTCACTGGGGAGACAAGCGACATTGACCCCCAAACTCCCCAGGCAGAAAGCTGGGGTGATGGGAGAGCTTGACGTGTTATTTTCTCATGCCCAGGGCTGACCGCCATTTGTGTCCACATGCCCAATGCCTTCAGAACTGTTGTTTGACATTGTTCTGGTTCTTTAAGTTATTTTCAAGGTGGGAGAGCAAATCCAGTCCTATTATTCCACTATTGCTGTAAAAGGACATCTGGGTTTTTATGTTTAAAAAGATTCTTATGTTTTAGCTAATCATATCAATGTCTACCACATTCCATTATCATCATTACAATAATATTGATGCTTTATTAAGTCCCACTCCATAGTCTAACAAAACTAACTTAAAAATAAATTCCTCAGTTAACTAACAAGAAATCTGTTTAGAATAAACATTAAGCAAAGTCAAGCTGTTTAAAAAAAGTTTTTTCAGTGTCCTTGAATATCTCTCAACTGTGTCAAAATTTACATTTTGAAAATTCTATCTGTTCATAACGGTGTTTGAGGGCCCCAGTTTTGCATCTTCCCATAGAGCCCTGGCTGCACGGGGTCTGGACCGCATCCTGTGCTCTGTTCCAGGAGGCACAGCCACCAGACAGAGAGGCTTCCTGGGGTGCATCCGGTCCTTGCAGCTGAACGGGAAGGCACTGGACCTGGAGGAGAGGGCACAGGTCACCCCAGGGGTGCAGCCTGGCTGTCCGGGGCACTGCAGCACCTACGGGCATCTGTGCCACAACAGGGGACGCTGCCAGGAGAGGCCCCGGGGGTTCTCCTGCAACTGCGAGTTCTCCGCTTTCTCGGGGCCCTTCTGCACACAGGGTGAGTGTGGGCCCGCTGGGAGGAGGGGGCTGCTGGGGTGTGTGGATCCTGAGCCTCTTCTCCTCCATCGTTCCATGAACATACTTAGTTCCCAAATTCCTTCTGCAAATCACTCTTTTACAACTAATCTCATTTTATTGGAAAGAAACATGACTCTACTCAAAAAGCCAGGGCCGACAACTGTGAAATCTAACATCAGTTCTGTGATTTTCCAGAAACACCGTCTGAGCCACCTTACTCCTAAGTTGGGCCTGTGCTCTGAGATAACATGTGTTGGAAGTCTGTCTTGTGCGGCTCTGGTTATTTCAATATTATTACATAAAGTAATGTCTTCAAGTTGTACGGGAAGAGTTTTTCTCCAAAAATATATTTTATTGACATAATAAATACATTTCCCATTTATACTAAGATGGCTAAAATAGGGCCACTTAAACATTTTGCTCCAAGGTTTACTGATGACCTCTTATTACAGTGAAAATGACAGAATCTTTTTAGTCTCATTCTGAGAGGTCATAAGCCATTCATTGAAATGACAGAGCTGATTGTAGCACAGACACAATTCTTGGAATGTTCTTATGAGATTTATGCTTTCATAGACACTCACAGAATCTAAATAAAATCCATGCTCACCAAAATAAATTTCAACGCCTCCATTCAGGAATCTCTGAGCTGTTGCCTTTTGACCTTAAAAGCCCCTGGGTTTTAGAGCACAAACTTAGGAACCAAACTGGATCAGTTCTTGATTTTCAGAAGAATAAACAGCCTAGAAGTGGCGGGAGCACAGTCACAGAAGCTATACGTGAAGATGTGTGACGGTAATGGGTATCCCCATTCCAGGTCACGTTTCACCTTCGCAGGCAAAATCCACTTGTAGTCCCATTCACAGAGTCGAGTGGCCACACGGACAGCTGCCGGGAAGGGAAGCCGAGCGCTGGATGCAAGGAGACCAGAGCAGATGAGCCCCCAGATTTGCTTGTGGTCTTTGCCCAAACCCTTGATGGACACCCATGTGTGCAGACTGGGGAAGACCTCCAGACGTGGTATGATGGCAGAGATGCAAGGGACACATGCCGGGGAAGGCCGGGCTGAAGTGGGGGTGCAGGCATGCCATTTGCCCACTGGAACGAAGAGCAGCAACCACAGAAAAACAGAAACAAGAGCCAACAAAATTAAGAACATTTACAATCAGTTATCAACATTGTCTAGTTTTCAAAAAGTACGGAACATGTAAAAAAAATCAAGAAATTTGTTGCATACTCAGGGGGAAAATGTAGTTAATAAGAATTGACTCTGAGTATGGCCATTTTTTTTGTTTTTTTGGCTTCAGCAGACAAAGACATTGAGTCATGATTATAGCATATTCATCAATGGAATAAAATTCAGAGAAACAAAGAAATTAAGCCATCAACAAACAATACACAACTTCAACAGACCAAAGAAAATCATATAAAAAACTGGCAGGAATATCAGAGCAGAAAAATACAATTACTGAAGTTTTTAAAAATATTTATAACCAGATGAGCTCAACAGGGGAAGGAACCTGTGAACTTGACAATAAGACAATAAAAATATTCTATTGGAAGAATAGAAAAAAATGAAAAAATTTTGAAGAGTCTCAAAATCTTCTGACAATGTCACTAATTAAATACTTTAATTCTAAACAATCTTTGAGTTAAAGAAGGACTCATAAATAAAGCTAAAAAATATTTTAGGTAAAAATAAAAATATACCATATTAAAGTCTGAGTTATACAACTGAGGTATTACTTAATGGGAAATTTATGACTATAAATTATTTTATTAGAAAACAATACAGGTATAAAATCAATTATATAAGTTTCCAATTTAGGAATTTGAAGAAAGAACAAAATGAAATCCAGCCTGCTTCCTCCTCTCTCTCTCTCTCTCTCTCTCTCTGCCTGCCTCTCTGCCTACTTGTGATGTCTCTCTGTCAAATAAATAAATAAAATCTTAAAAAATAAGAAATAATAAAAATGAAGCAAAAACTAATGAAATAAAAATAGGCAAAGAAAAAAAATCAATGCAATCATGATTGAAATAACTAGCATTATATAACTATGTCAATGCAATTAAAAGCTAATTCATAGAAGAGATCAATAAAATTGATAAATTTCTAACTCAATGCCCAAGAAAAAAGGAGCAAGAACAAAAATTATAAATATCAAAAATAAAAAATTCCAAGGAAGATGCTACAAAAATCAAAGGGATAACAATGAAATATTGACAATATTGACAGTATTATGACAATAAATTTCCAGACTTAGATTAAATGGACACATTTCTTGAAAGACACAAATTACCAAACCAAAGCATAATAGATATAAAATCTCAATAACCTACAACTACTACAGAAATTGAATTTCTAATTAAAGTTCTTCCCACAGTGAAAATTCTGGACCAGAAGCTATTTGCTAGTGATTTCTACAGGAAAGATAATTCCAGTCTGATGCAGGCTGTTAGAGGACAGAAAGGAGGAGGAGCTTTTCCGATGCAATTCATGAGCCTTCTAATAGTTTGATACTAAAATCAAGCAAAGATTTTATAAGAAACAAAACAAACAAAAAAACTACAGAAATATACTTATGAATACTAATACAAAAAACTTAATAAAAAAGTAGCAAACCAAATCAAACACTATAGGAAAAAATATATGAATAAGTGGGATTAATCCAAAAGGTGCAATGCTGTTTTAGTTTTAAAAAATCTCAAGAAAGACCTTATGTCAACAGAATAAAAGAGAAAAACAGAGAAGTATATATAGAAAATACATTTGAGGGGCGCCTGGGTGGCTCAATGGGTTAAGCCTCTGCCTTCAGCTCAGGTCATGATCTCAGAGTCCTGGGATCGATCCCCACATCGGGCTCTCTGCTCAGCAGCGAGCTTCCCCCCTCTCTCTGCCTGCCCCCTCTGCCTACTTGTGATCTCTGTCTGTCAAATAAATAAATAAAATCTTTTTTTTTAAAAAAAAAAAGAAAAGAATAAAAAGAAGAAGAAAGAAAATAGATTTGAGAATTCACTATGAAATCTGGGAATATAAGGTAACTTCCCAACCAAACAAAGGATACCTAACATCATATCACTAACATATGTAGTGGTGCAAAATGTTTTTCCTCTGCAACTGAAGAAAGCAAAGATTTCTATTCCCATCACTTCTTCCAATATGTTTGAGGTCTTAGCCGTTGCAATAAGTCAATAAAAAGACATAAAGACTGTACATTTTAGAAAGAAGAAATAAAACTCTCTTTAGTCATAGAGGAAATAATTATCTATATAAAATATAGACAGTTCACAAAAACCTACTAGAATTAATGAGGGAGTTTGGTAAGGTCACAGAATACAAAGTCAATATACAAAATTCGAGTTGATTTTTATGTACTAGTTATGAACAATTGGGAAAACTTTTAAAAAGATTGTATTTGCAATAGTATTCAAAAACACGAAATATTTACAGACATGTGGAACAAATAAGTGTAAGACCTCTCCACTGAAAATGACTAAAAGAGATTAACATCTAAAGAAATGGGTGAACATACCATGTCAATGAACTGGATCACTCATTATTATCACTATATTATTTATCACCAAACTGATCTGTGGATTCAGCTCTCCCACCGAAATTTCAACAGCATTGTAAATTAATTCTAAATTTTATATGGAAATGCACAAGGCCTTGGATTTCCAAAGAATTTTAAAAAGAATAAGTTATGGTGAAAAGAATAGAGAATCCATAAATGGGGTTGACACTTAAAATTTGACACTTAACCCACACTATATAAATACTAGCTTGAGACAAAAATTTTTTAAAAACCCAAAACATAATATATGATTCCATTTATATGAAATTCTAGAATTAACTTAGAGTAACAGAAAGCAAACCAGTGGCTGCCTCGGCATGGAGCCTAAGGTAGAAACTGAGCTGTGCTTCTTTGTGCCAAGAAGCACAAAGGGCAGAAGAAAATTGGAAATGTCCTTAATATTGACTGTGGATGTTGCTTCATGGGTGTGCTCATCTCCTAACACTCTGCAAATTTTACATTTTAAGTGGATGTGTTTATTGCCCCTAGTTATAGCTCATTGAGCTCCACTAAGAAGGTACTTCCCCTTCTGTATGGCTCTGTATCCATATTCACAAAATGTAATCTGAAGGTCTTCTTGCTGGTAAAAATCACCTTAGAGGTCACCCTTGTGAGCAAGAAGGAAAGAACTCTGAGGTGGTCTGGGAGTGGGTTTGCAGGGAGGTGATACAAGGGCCATGTCAGGAGGGGGGCACCTGCTGTAGCCGTGGAGATGCAGAGACTCCCAGTAGCTTAATTACCCAGGCCCTGCCCCCAACCATATGCACACACACACATAGGGCCCCATCTTATGTGGAAGGCCAACGACACTCTCTCATAAGCAGATTAGGGAGGATCTTGGACAGTTTCTTCCCTCTCTCAAATTCACAGTGATGCCACCAACACAGCTCTGCTTTTCCATCAAAATACTGACACGAGTGGACACTTGGTGGTGGTCTTGGAGGGAAAGGGCCTTCCACGTCCAGCCTTCATCATTGCTGGGTGAGACTGCTACCTGCAAAGTAAAAGACTAACACTAAGGAAAATGCAGGAAGCAAACAGGAGCTCGAGCAGACGTCTGTGCCTGTTTAGTCCACGTTCCACTGAGGAAGAAGCAGAGGCAGTTTCAACACTCAGACTTACTGAGGGGCGGTCCTAAAGCTGCAACAACCAAGGAAGCTACGGCTTCTGAGATGTGTGAGTGCTTGTTTCATCATTCTCTGCCTTTTCATCTATTAAAATGTCCTGGAAATTAAAATACTTCAAAGGTCCATAAGTATACCTAAAATTAACCCTTAATCTTTTCTAACTTAAACATATGCCTATCGTTTCAGAGGTTTCTGCACACTTTGGAGCTGGGTCCTCTGTGACTTACAATTTTCATGAATTTTATCCGTTAAGTACAAACTCCAGCCCCCATGCTGCTTCATTCCATGGGGACATGACGTTAGCTAGAGAGATGATCACATTCAGCTTCCAGACACTGCAAACCCCAAGCCTGCTGCTCTACGTGGACTCTTTCTATAACAAATACCTCTCTGTTATCTTGGCCAAAAACGGTGAGTCTCATTTGAGTGTTAGAAATGTAAACTGTGTTGTTCACACTGTACACGTGGAGTGTTCAGTGAACAAGGGAAAACTTTCATACTCTGCAAATGCCAGTTTGTTTTATTTTGCTTTGTTTTCCAGAACGACAAAAATATTGTTTCAAATGTATCCTTTCAGTAATTATATTAAGATTCTTCTAGAAAATTTTTGATGAATTTGCATGTCTCAGGTAAACAGAAATGTTTACTATCACTAGAAGCTCTTTGTTGGAAGTATAATGTGTCTGGTTATATGTGGAAAATATTTCCTCCTTCTAAGCAAAGGGGAGAAGAATTAAGGTGGGTGACAACACAAGAAGATCACGCAAAAATGACTCCCCGAGCTCCCTGTGAAAGTTGGGTTTACTCTGTCCATGGTTCTGAAGTAAATTTTTCCATATCCACTTGACAATTAAAGGTTCAATACAAACTCAGCCAACAACTATGCTTCCAGTGGGGAAATAAAGGACAGCATTAGGCATTTCAAATAGAAAGTCAGGGCACTAATTCAGCATCTGGAAAAACTTGCCAAACTCTCTGGCAGGCAGGATTTGGGCACAGCCCACATGATGGGTAGAAGCAGGACGCTGAACTTTTGTGGAGCAGCTCATGCTGAACCATGGGGAATCTCATGTCCTACAAAGAGCTTATTACTGTGTTCCACATCTGCATCTCCCAGTCATGCCAGCAGATTTTAGAAATAAAACCTCCATGTGTGCATAAATAAATATATTTGTTTATATAAAAACAAAAATAAATAACATGCTGCCAATCATCTCAAATGTGACCCCAAGTAGGAATGGTTGCAGATTTAAGCTACAAATCACCTGAAAGGCAGCAGCATTGTATCATCTCATGGGAAGGAGCCCTGGGAAGGGCACAGTGGACTCCCAGCCAGTGAGAAAGCAAGGGGAATTAAGCCTAGGGGGGCCTTTGGTATTCACTTCCCTCACCATCTGCAGCATCTTCTGTGCCCCCTCAGGCCTCCCATATCCCCTGGCCCCATGGCAGCTCCCAGGACCAGCCACATTCTCTTGTAACTCACAATTCAGATTTGGGAAATAAGACCAAAGAAGGCCAGACTGGGAAGACTGAGGCTTTAGCATTCCTTAATGCTCCTTTTGCAAAGCTGGAGCAGAATTCAGACATTAGCCTCTGTTAGAGTTGGGTGCTTTCTTTCGGAGAATTGAGAATTGTGAGAAAGAGCATTCTTATTAACACCTTGTCTTGGGGTAAAAATGGTGTCATCAGAATGGAGGCCAGCCAGATGCGTCAAGTGAACTGTGAAGAGACTCAGAGCACAAATGCTATTCCTAGAAGCACAAAATAATAATCATTTCTCTGGAGTATAGAAAGGCAGTTTTAAGATATTTTATTGTTTAAATATGCTATTTTTTCTATTCCAGGGAGTTTACAAATTAGGTACAAGCTGGGTCTACATCAGGATCCTGACGTCTTTAACTTTAACATCAAGAACATGGCGGACGGGCACCTTCACCACGTGAAGATTAAGAGAGAAGAGGGAGTGGTCTTTGTAGAGGTAAGAGCATCATCAGCCCAACAGTAACAAACCTCCTACCTCCCCACCCATGCTGTGTCCCTTACAGCAAAATTTTGATAAAGAGGCATAATGCAAAATTTCCTTCTCTGTGTTAATCTCTCATGTGCTGCAGAAAAGAAATCACAGTCCAGGATTTTTATTTGTTTAGTAATGGAAATCTGCCAAACACAGTTAAATTTTAACTACTTAAACTTTCCCTCATTTATTTTAATTGACTTAATATGAAATGTTGTCTATGTTATCATGGTGAGTAACAGGTGGGGCATTTGTAAATGATATTCCAGTGGGAATCCACAAGAGTACAAATGTTATGACAATTAAATATATGACTTTAATAAAATACAATTATGATTAAAATGTGCATAACTAACAAAAGAGACTTGAGTCACTGTAGAGTAAGTGCAATTACATACCATCAGCACTTTTGGGAAAAAAAAAACTTAGTGTATTTGCTCTCTAGATGGAAAAACCTACTTTGGCTTTTACTCTTTAGGTTTATTTTGAGATATGTAAAAGCTTTGGATGTTTGGACCTTTTTGTGGGTTCCACCAAATACGGATTATTCATCTCATGTGAGGAAGCAATAAGGATCATGGAGAACATGGGGGTGGGGGAGATGGGCAGCTGGGATCTGAGATGCCATGAAGGTTGCTCATGAGCTGGCATCCCAATGTCAGATGACAAGCTTCTAACATGGGGTTTTCCCATCAGGTGTAGCCTTGCATTTCCATTCCATGGCTTCCCTTTGCTTCTTGCCATGTTACTGACAACTGACAAGTGTGTTGGTGTTTCCTTCTCATGGGGCAGGTGGACCAGAAAGCCCGGAGCCAAGTGAGCCTGTCCTCTGGCATGGAATTCAACGCTGTCAAATACCTTGTGCTGGGCAAGATCTTAGGCAAGTAGATGCAGAGCTCCCCACCCCATGCCCCCTCCCTGGGTCAGTGTCATGACACTAACACAGAAGCAAGCTCCTTGTTTTATTTTCATTAGATCATTCATGCCTATCAAGGCAGAAACCTTACTGGATCTGGGTTGCCCATAATCTTGAGAGCACACTTCCCACAAATGAGCAAGTAAACAGCACTAAGAACAGCTACACACTCCGGTCCCCTCGTTCTGTTGTTACCACAAGGACCACGGTGACTCCCTGACCTCAGAGAGGGATAGTGGTCCAAACAGACAGAGTTCACAGGTCCAGAACCCTACCCAGGGTGACGTGTGGTGGGGTTCTGCAGAGAGCACATGTGTGTGGTCAGGATGGTGCCCGGCGGTGGTGCACAGATGCTCCCTGCCTGGTGACCACACCCCCCAGAGGAGCCTTTCATGCCACCAGGTCTCCTTGGCCACAGCTGGAGCGTTGGTGAGAGCAGTGGCGTCTAGGGGTTGGGTGGGCACTCTTTAAGTACCCCCCCATCCCCAGGTATTCGAGTGAAAGCAGGTGAGACTTAAGAGGGCTTGCTTTTTAGTTATAAACTGTAAACACCATGGATTTTCACATATTATTTTGGGAAAATGCTCTCTAGTTTGTTTCCTATCCCTCATCTTGTTTGGCACTAATAGGATAGACTCTATCAGAGGTGATGATTTTTCATCTCTTCCTTTGTTGTATCTATATTCCCAAGTCTTTCATATTTTCCTCATATGTAGGCTCAAAGTCCTGGGCATGCAAGCATACACACAGGTAGACGATAGAAGAATAATCACTGAAAACAATGATAGCTAGGTTTTTAAGTCTCTGTTGATATGTTTTTCAACACTATGTTGGGTATTAAAAGGATGCATCCCATTCTTCAGCCAACATGGAAAATGTCATAAATTTTAATGTTCTTTTTTTTTTAAGATTTTATGTATTTATTTGACAGAAAAAGATCACGAGTAGGCAGAGAGAGGGGGGGAAGCAGGCTCCCTGCCAAGCAGAGAGCCCGATGCGGGGCTCAATTCCAGGACCCTGGGACCATGACCTGAGCCGAAGGCAGAGGCTTTAACCCACTGAGCCACCCAGGCACCTGAATTGTAATGTTCTAACAGCTCGTTTCATTGAAGAGAAGAAAAGTAATGTGTGAAAAGTCCTATTTAAATAGTACAAGTTTAACTGAAAATCCAAACTGAGCCAGATATATAGATAGAGCCTGGTTTGAATATAATATATAGATACATAATTTTTCAGTTAAGGTTGCATTATAGGAGGAGGCAAATTTTACATAAATTCACACATATTTTATACACACATATAAAACTTACTTTCAGGACAAAGTTGATTTAAAATGGTGATTCTGAACGTGTGGTTAAAACGCTGATGATCCTAATGGATAAGAAGATTGCCTGTGGAGTCCTGACGGCGAGGTCTGCTGCAGTCCACGCTTCAGGAACAGGGCCAGGGCTCCCACAGAACATGGCAACAGCAAAGCAGAGTTGTTGTTTCTCATCCCAAACCCACAGTCCGATAATCACTGACTGACCTCAGAGCATCCAGGTGGTCAGCACATGTCAAAGACCCCTATCCCAGGGTGGCTGCACCCCAGCACAAGGGTCCCAGGACTCAGGGCATGCATAGAGGACAAGCATGGAAGGCAGCATACATACTATGGAGGACGAGAAGTGGACAAACATTTGAAGAAGGGAGACTCACCCACAGCTTCATGATGTAATGGAGCCATGGGCTCCAGGAACAGGGGTGGAGGGAGCAAAGCCATAAGGCCTGTGAGCACCACAGTCCAAGGACTGACTTTACTCCCATGAAACATGGTGCTGCTGAGTCCGTGGTCTGACCCTGTTGCTGGGGCAAGGGAGATGGGCCCCTTCGGAGATGCTAACCATGACCCATGTTGGCAGCAGAGTGGGGAGAGGAGGCGAGGTGGGAGTACCCCTCCCGAAGTGGGGCAGGACAGGTGAGGCCCAGCTCTGCACCTGCTGGGACTGGGATGTCTGTCAAGGCTGGTGAGGTCGAGCAGGGCACAGGGCCACCGATGTGTGTGACGTCTGACTTTGCATTCCGCCATGGAGGTTGGAGGGGAGTTTGGCTGTGTCACGTGGAGTTTCATTTCCTCCCTGATAGCAGCATGTACTTTATTCCATTTTTTTTTAAAAGCTATGACATAGAATTTGTCTTTAATCCTAAACAGTCAAAGCCCATGGACTATCCCAGCCTCTCCTGACCGATAGCCCCAGCGGGGGGCCATCTGGAGCCCGGGGACCCCACTGTGTTGGAGGTGGGGCAGACCCAGGCCCCATCGAGCTCTCCTCCCATCCTGTGGGCAGTCACTGGCTTTGCTTGAACGAAGTGAGCAGCTGATAATCCCAGAGATGTCCAGGTTCTGTGACCTGAGCCCGGGCTGAATTTTTGTTGAATTGTGGCTTTCCACGCCTGGAGGGAAGGAGACGGTCTTTTTCCGGGGAGCTGAGCAATCACCCATTGGGAGAGCAGTATCGACCAAGTGCCTCTGTTCAATAAGTTACAGCCATTGCTGCGGTGGCTGTGGTCCAAACACACAAATCCCTGTCCTCTAAGACCCCAGACCCTGAGCTCAAACACAGAATATGCACACAAGGTAACAAAGTTACTGCACATTAAACATTGTTTAAAAACACTGACAAGAGTTACTTTAAAAAAAAATACTTTATGTTCAAAAGCAACGTTGAAGTTAGTGACACAAAGGCCCTGTGATGTAGCAAAATGTAGTCTGACCAAGCAGGGCAATGGCCCAGGTCACACGGAGTGCAGCGAAGGAAAGCAAGTATGTAGTACGTCCCCTCAAGTCACGTGGGTCAGGAGCGTCAGGCTGGAACGGAGCGCACGGATGCTCTGACCTACTAGCCAGACCCAAGCACAGCTGACACTCGGGCCAAGCAGGAGGTTTAAAGCGGAAGCAACAGGGATTCATGACATTTGAAATAAAAATTCATTTACCATACAGCCGAGGGCATGGATTCTGACCAAGGTCTAATGATACTTCCCACATCTTGAAAGATTTATTTGAAGATTTGTCTTGCCAGAAGCCGAATAAAACTTTCAAAGCATTTTGCGAGCCCAGGAAAACTGCAGCTCTGTATTCTGGGCAGCACACAAGCTGCCTTGTTCCAATGGCTCCCGGGCTCAGCTGCTGGCACTGATGCCCAGAGATGCATCCAACAGGGAGGAGAGACTCCAGTGCTTCTCCCAGAGCCCAGCAGTTCCTGCTTCGCCCGTCCCCCACCACCACTGGGTGAGCGTCTGCAGTGGATTTTAGCAGCAGTGTCCCCATGGGGCGACCTGGGTCACCCGCGTGCACACTGGGTTGCTCTGGACAGAACTGTCCGGGGTCCTCGCTGGTGAAAGTACACATCTAAGCATCACCTCTCTGATGAGCTGGTCATGTCTTCTGAGATTCCATATGATCCTTTCAGAGTAAGAAGTCTTTAAAAGTCCACTCTTCAGAGCTCAGATCTTGTAGCTCTGGAAACAGTCAAGAACGTGTGTGTGAACCACAGAAAACACTCTCCCTTAGAGTGTCGTGGCCTCCTGTTCAGTAGGTGATGCTGAGGAATGTCTGTCATTGGGACACAGTCCTTGCTGAGTACACCAGCCCTGAAACAAACGAGCAAAATCTCAGTGCGAACAAAAGACCGCACCTGGGGAGGGTGGTCGTCCTCCTGCAGCCATGAGAAAATGCTGCCGCTTTCATGAAGCATGAGATGTTTGCTACCTGATAATTAGATAAAACCACCGAAACATCTAGATGCCCAGGGAGTTTTACAACTTGAGGTTTCAGAAATTTGGTTTTGTCTCAAGGGTTGAATTTATAGTTAGTTCTTAAGAAAGAGAAAATTCTGTAAAGGCAATATTTAAAATAACGCAGGCAGTTCTCCCGAAAACCACAGAGCAGAGGAAATGCCCGGCCCCGACGCCCACGCACAGCCCTGGCTCTCACAGACTCTCGCAGGGGACCAGGGCCCACCCCTCCCCCTTCTCCCTCCCTGCGGCCATCAGCCTGGTCTCTCAGGAGAGCAAATGACTGAGGATGGCTGATGGAGCTTCATGAACACGTGTCTCTAAGAACACACGCATATAGGACAGGTATGTGCACACACAAAAGACACATTAAGGATGAGAGAAGGTTAAAGCTAAAGAAAGCATTCATGGTGCAACTCTGGACATCAACAGGGAAGGTGCCTGTTTGGGTCTCTTGTGGCACAACTGTAAGGTCAGCCTGGCGAGCTGGCAGGCAGGGTGGCAACAAGCCCACTCCCGTGGGCACCTCCTGAGCTGCAGGGAACCTGGACCAGCATGGAGAAGCCCCTGGCGTGGCTCAGAGAAGGCCTGGCTCTGGGTCCCGGGACCCCAAAGGGCCTGAGCTCATCTCTGGAGATCCCACAGCCAAGGCAGCTGACCGTCTTCCCAGTGACACTGCCACGGGGATACACCCCGGAAATCCAACCCCACACCCCAGAGGCTTGGACAGGGAGAGAGAGAAGGCAGAACACCCACCACAGTCCCTGCAAACTAGAGGACAGGTGACACACCTGAGGCCTAGGAGGAAGACCCTAGAGGATGGCTCTGATGCGTGGTCCATAAACTGATAAGGAGGGGGACCGCAGCAGGAGCAGCGATCCTCCCCGAGACAACGCACTGCGGAGCTGTGAACTATGTGGCTAAATAGAGATCCTGGAGTGTCCCTGCCCTGCAGCGTGCACCACCCACACCCACTAACCGCGCTGTCTCCCGCAGAGCCGGGCGACCACCTGGATGAGGACACAGCGCAGGCTGGTGCTCAGGGCTTCTCTGGCTGCCTCTCCGCCCTGCAGTTCGAGCGCGCCACCCCGCTGAAGGCCGCGCTGCATCCTGGGCGCTCTGGGCGCGCTTCGGTGCAGGGGCTGGTGGCCTCGTCGGAGTGTGGGGCCAGGCCAGGAGTCAGCATGGCAGAGGAGCACAAGCGCGCGGGAGCAGGTGTGTGCCTTGTGGGTGGTGGGTCCCAACCCCTCCCGGCCCAGGCTGCCTGGGGCCCCTGAAATCTCGAACCGCAGCTCCCTCGACTCAAAGTCATTGTCTTCTTTTTTGAAGATTTTATTGATTTATCTATTTATTCATTTATCTATCTATCTATTTATTCATTTATGGGAGCCTGTGTGAACTGGGTAGCGGCAGAGGGAGAGGGAATCTCGAGCAGACTCCCCCATGAGCATGCAGAGCCCATGCGGCACTCGATTCCGCCACCCAGAGACATGACCTGAGCGGGAGTCAAAAGCCCTGCACCTAAGCAATGGGCACCCCAGACTCCCCATGATTAATGCATCCTTAATGCAAGCTGACAATTCTACAATTAAAACCACACACATTCCACTTGTACAAGATAATTCTCTCAGACTCCCGTTCCTTTGTCCCTGCAGGACGTCCTGGAGTGGCAGAGCAGGGGAAGCCCACGGCAGATGGGACCCACGGACGCTCCACACTCATCGGAGGTGTGTTGCTGGCTCTCGCAGGGATCTGGGCAGTGTCTACACCAGGAGAGGGTCCAGGCTCTCCTGCCTCCCAGGCACCTGCTGTCTAGTTCAGTCCTGGGGAGCATGACCTTCTCTGAGGTCATTTTCCCCGAAGCCAGCCCGGCTACAGACCCTCCGTACATGTAATTGATGACTTCATCAAGGTGCCCTGACCTTGTGAATAGCCCTCTGGTTCCCCGAGGGCATGCAGCAAGTTTGAGCAAGTGGGTTTTCGGGCGTGGACCCGAGTGGGCTTCTGCACGGGTGGTGGAGACACAGTATTGGCCTCATCCTTGGTCTACTCTGTGTTTGGGGAGAAGTTTCACAGTGAGGGTTAGGTAGCCCCCAATGCACACATCACTGTAGGTTGTTTTTATGAAGAAAACATGAGGCCAATACACTAATGTTGGATCACAACAGTGATGGTAGAACCACCATTTTCAGATGAAATTGTGATGAAAACATACACTCAAAGCTGATGTAAAAATCAAACATTACCAAGCATTGGACACCTGTCCTGCAACGTCTGCCCAGTACCTCTGGAATCCTCTGCCGGGCCTGGCCTCTCCTTTCCCCAGGCATCATGGCTGGGACACTGGATTCGCTGGGCCGCAGTCTTGGCCATACCCCTCCCTGCAAGCGGAGAGAAGAGTCTCACTCTTATTCCCATTCTTATTCCAGCAACTCTCATTTGATGTCTGATTCTGGGGTGAGATGGTGTGCATGAGCACCTGGCTTTGGTGCAGCTCTGTGTTCTGGGATCGGAATAAGTATTTGCACTGGAAAGCTTTCTACAATCATTGATTTCTCCCACCGAGAGGTTTGATTAAATTTGCCTAACATGTAAAAGGTTGAGAACCACAGGCTTTGGTGTTAATCATCCAAACGTTTTCAAGTGGAACTCTCAAACACCTTGGATTCTATAAATTCCCATATTCAATATATTGAAATTTACTTAATTTCATAAGTTCATAAATTTCATAAATTCCCATATTCTATGAAAAATTTATCATATCTATGAAAATTTAGTGGCAGAGACCATCCACACACGTGTGCACGTACAGATCTCACATGTGCTATAAATCACTGTGCCATGTTCAAGCTAGTTTAAAATAATTTTTTATAAAGGTATACAATTCCATTTCCTTAAAAATATTAAGCACTTGGTGAAGGCATGGTGCATTCTATACTTGGAGAATAGTGGGAGCCTCTCTGCTTACTGACCTGAGAGACCCCTGTGGCTGACAGTCCCCAGGTCACAGTAGAGCCATGCACAGGAAACGATCAGGTGTGGGCTGTGAGTGGGGCCGCCGTGCTGGGGTGTGCTGGGCACACTCCAGCCATCACTGTTTTCCTCGCCCCCCTCACCAGGTGTGGTGGCTGTGGCCATATTCGTCCTGTTTTGCATGGCTGCCGTGGCCGTCCACCTGTACCAACAGAGGAACCTGCGCGCAACCACAGAAGTGGAAGGACCCGGGAAGCAGGGCAGTGATGCGGCTGCGCCCAGATGTGAGCTCGGGAAGCCAGACACCGTGGGTGGGGACCAGCAGGCAGGCCTCTGAGTAGGAGCCGGGCTGAGTGCACTCTCCCCTGATCTGACGTCTCCACTGCAGACCTCGATGGCCAGAAGTCACTTTGAACTGCGCCGGGCACCAGGCCAGATCTCGGGGTCCTTGGAGGCCTTGTGCCTCCAAGTCCTTAGCCCCCACTGACTCCCTGCACTACATCCCCACAATTCCAGTATCGCCTTGACCCTTGTCAGTTCTGATGCTGTCGTGTTCAGCGGCTGGTTGGAGTTAACTGCTTAGTGCCCCGGGGTTTTGAAGGGGAAGCTTGCTTGGGCAATGGGGAGACTGGGCCTTGCCGCCGGTGAGCCCATGCTCAGTGACCAGATCGACTTCACAGAACTGAATGTGCTTCCGGCCCTGCTTGTTGAATTCTCACAGCACCCTGTGCCAGAGCCATGTGGCCAAGACCAGACAGCCTTTCTGCCTTTGTCTTTGCTGCTCCAGTCGACAAAGCACTGTTCCCCGGTGAGACCATCACCTGCGTTCTCCTGCTGGGACATGCACAGCGAGTGTGAACATGGCTGATGCCAGCTGCCATCTGCAGCTACGGCAGGAATCCCTAGCTAAGCGCCCATGTCGCCGGAGGCTGGCAGCTGGCAGGGCCCAGACTCACACGATCTCTAGAGGGTTTTGTTTTGTTTTGTTTTAATTAAAATGGAAGAGTAGATAGAACTACAAATTCTTACTGTTGAAATGTACCTTTATTTGCATCTATGATACCTAAATGGTGTGTTATAGTAAATCTATTTCCCTAAATGGGTGGGTGATCATGTCAGTTTTCTTTGTGATAAAATCCTGCTGTCGATTTGATGCTCCTTTGTCTGGCTTATCCCTCTGATGGTCTCACCGACTCTCCTTGCCATCCTGAGACTCAGCCATGGAGACTCTGCCCCACATGTTCGAAAGCAAGCCCCTCTCTGTATCAGATTTGCCTTCCTAAAGTGTCAGGCACAAATTCCTGCATGCTGTGCCTATAGGTCGGGAAGGCCTAGGCATGTTGGACTGTGGGCTGGAGCCGTGCCCTAACCTGGATGCCCACAATAAACCTGGGATCCACCACTGTAGCCTCACTTCCAGGACGTGGACGTCCATTTCTCAGAGTTCCCAGAACCAACAGGAATGTCTTAGGGTGCAGCCCAGCAGAGAACAGATGGCAGTCTATTCCAGGGAAACCAGCCAGGAGTTACTTTCGGAGCCCTGATAGAGAAACAGTGGCTGGGAGCCTCCAGGCAGGTCCTGTGCCCCCACTCAGCATGGCTGGGCTCGCTGAGCGTGCCCATGCCAGAGAAAGGGAGCAATGCCTGCCTTCTTTCCGTCCATCTCACATCTGCTTTCTGCTCCTTCTTCACGGTAGCCAGGCCTTACTTCCTCTGCTGAAAATCCTCATCCTTTCCTATGTGACCCTGTTGGTGTTTTTTCTATGAATCCAAAGTTCTGAGGAAGGGCAGTATTGGTGAACAGGCAGACATGTCCCCCATGCAATGGACACGCAGGGCCAGAGAGACACGGAACCAGATCACGAAGAGCCGAGCGCAGACAGGTGGCCCCTTGGCCACATTTAAAATGAGGGGGACTCCCTGGGCCCCTGAGGTGTGCAGAGGGGGCCCACCCACCACAGCCCCCTACCACAGAAGCGCAAGGCTAGCTCATGTGTCCTCACTGTCCCTCCTTCCTCGGTTTGTCAACTCTGCCTTCTTGTTTTTGGATACAGTGGGACTTGGGAAATAAAGCGAGGAGTATATTTTTATTTTAAGGGAATTCATATGACATTTTACAATTAGGAAGGAAGAGCTTTCTGAACAGCAGAAGCCATGTAGGTGTGTGCCTTCTGTGCAGTGAGCCTCCCATAGCTCACTCAGGGGCCCAGCATTGCTGTTTGCATGTGAATGTGATGGCCTCATTGTGAATGGCTCACACAGGGACTGTGAGGAGGGCTTACTGGTTGCCTCAGGTGTGAGTAGCCTGCGCTCGAGATGCTGGAGTCAGACGTCGCCGCTCCCACCAGTCGAGCCTGTGAGGCAGCTGCTTCTGTCAAGCACGTCTCCTCCTTAGAGCTTGCTAGAGCTACTGTCCGTCCAGGAGACATTAGGGCGCCAACAGGAGTTCAAAGGCAAGAATGCTCTCCCATTTCTCTTCGCAAATTAAGCCAAGTGTAATACTTAGCTCATTAGAGAGGCCTGAGCCCCCATTAGCCGCTCCTGCTTCCAGCATGAGTCTGAACAGGGCTGTATGTCCTGCCAGCCTGCCGAGCTCAACACGTGTCCCCAGACGCTCCAAACGCATCCTGGTTTCCCTTTTCCCATTGGATGACGGAGAGCATAAGCAAGAAGGATGTGCAGGGTCTGTCCTATCAGCACACGGACATGTGTGTGATGTGTGAGCATACACGTGTGAATAATGTGAGCACACATGCATGTGAGAATGTGAGCACACGCATGAGGCATGTGTGAGCACGCGTGTGAGGAATATGTGAACATGTGTATGAGAACGTGTAAACACATGGTTGTGAGAACGTGAGAACATGTGTGAAGAATATGTGAACGCACATGTGCATAATGTGTGAGCAATCACGTGTGAGAATGTGAGCATGTGTGTGAGCAATGTGTGAGAACGTGGACACACGTGAGTGATGTATGCATACACGCATGTGAGAAGGTGAGCGAGCACACGCATGAGGAGTGTGAGCATGTGAGTACAGGTGCACATACTGTGTAGGCACATGCGTGTGAGTAACACGGGGTGCAAGTGCAGACCTTGAAACCGGCATCTCCAGGACCCATGGGCACACGGGATTTCAGGTCCTGAAAGCAGAGCTTCCATTGGTGCCATGCGGGCTTTGCGGAGATGCGTGTCAGCGCCAGAGGCTTGTCCCTCTCACACATGAGTGATGGGTTCTCAGCTGGCATCCTCAGTGTGGGGTGTGGTGGGAAGTCGGTCCTTCCCAGGGGCATGGTAGTCTGTGTTTTCTGGGGGATTTGGGTCCCTTGCAGAAGGGGCCGTGGGCTCCCCTGTGAGCATGGCAGTGTCCAGCCAGGGGGCCTAAACGTCCCTGACCTGGAGGAGCCCTTCCTCCCTGCACAAGGTTTCTGTGGGCACGCTGCCAGCTCCGCCTCCCCCGCCCATGGCCATCTGTCCACCTGGCCTACAGAGACACAGGGTTCAGATTCTGGAACATTCCATCATGGGATGGTCTATTGGCCCCTCCACCTGCTTGGCTGGAAGAATCCCCCAGGCCCCGGCCTGTCTCTCACACACTTGTTCCTTCCCATTTTCTTGGATGGAATTTTTCTAACCTGGTTGCTATCTGTTTGGTGGGTCTAAGAATGAATAGATGTTAAAATCTCTAAGCATTTTGTGTTTAACTAAAAGACCCCTGCCTGACACTTTCTGATTTTTAAGCTGTGCTTCCCCATGTGCAGCCTTGGGCCCCTGTCAGTCTCTATGCTGAGGGGAGTGGAAAGCACAACGTGCAGTGTCCATCTCTACGTGGAGGATGGCACTCGTGTCCCGAGGATAAGCCACGGGCCTGGCCTCAGACACCAGGTCCCCACGTGTGAGCCCTGAGCCGACGGGCAGACAGGCCGGTGCACCCAGGAGCTCTGGCGAGATCCTGGCATCCAGAAAGCCCCAGGGCACTGCACAACCAGGTCACCTGCTCCCTTTCCTGTCCCCAGGCCCGGAGCTGCTCTGAACTCAGGACAGCACAGCCAAGTGGCCACGGGCACCAATGGGACAAAGTGGAATCCCCCCAGACCCCTTCCAGCCCCGGGCCTTCTCAGGGCCAGCCTGGCGGGCCTGCCCTCACCACCGGGGACTCACGGGGACCCACGGCCCAGCCTGCTGCCTACAGCCCCTTCTGCCTTCTTACCCCCACCCTTTGTTTTATTATTGTTCCCCCTGCCCCCAGCTGCTGAGCCCACCCATGATCCATGCTCCCTGGGAGCAACCACATCAGTGCAGACCTAGCCCCAGTGAGGACCACTCACCTTGCCTGGACTGCCACATGCCGGGGTCCGCACCCTTCTGGAATGTTCCCACAGGCATCACCGGTATTATCTGTCATGATGTACCCTCCACTCGGTTAGCTGGGAAATCAGAGGGTGGGTACAATATTCTATCACTTAAACCAGGATGCCTGAGAGCAAATGGGCTGCTCTAAGTAGAAGTACCACAAACAGGGCCGCCGCAGACTGAACGTGGTGTCCATGGTCAGCAGGCAGTGGGCACTCGGAGCAGCCATCAGGACGTAGGGATTCATGGGAGCAGAGCCCGGCCACACCAGAGGCCATGTGCCCGGGGAGGGACGGGAGGCAGGTGGTGGGAGAGGTCAGGGGGCCTCACTCCTGAGTGGTGGCGGCCATGCCAGCTGGTGCAGGACGATAGCCGGCACATGCGGGAGCCCCTCTCCAGAAAGCCAGGAGCCCCCCCATTCCACCCCCCACCTTCTGCCCTCCACCCCACCAACCTATTCCACCCTCCGCCCTCCACCCTCCAACCCTGACTCTCCCACCCACTCCCCCCCGCCTTCCACCCCCCACCCTCCACCCAATTCCAGATTCCACCGTTCAGGCTGCAGGCTCCTGGCTGCTCTCCCTGCACCCTCAGTGGTCACCCACTCACCCCTGCAGTGAGCGTCGCCTTCACCACAGGGTCTGGACCCTCCTGGGCCCCTGCTGCTGTGTGTTCACTGACGAGGGCTGCCCTGCCACCTTCCTGTAGGGCAGACACCGGCTGGACAGAGTCGGCTTCGCCGGGGAGCTAACCATCCCTCCTGCTGACCTGGGAAGTGTGGCTGGTAGTTCAGCACCGGTGGCCGCCCCATTCACTTTCGGGGCCAGGATGGCCAATGGACAGGACTCAGAGCTACGGGGAGGGGAAGTTGTCTTCGGTCAGCGTGGGTGATGGTGGGGGTGCCCGCTGGGTCCCCACGCCTCCCACTGAGCCCACCTGTCAGTGCAGCTCCTGATGGTGCATGAGCCTCGAGGACACAGGGCCAGCATTTGGCCGGGCTGCTCCCAGGGGGACGGAGCACAGGCCTCCGCACGGCCCGTCTCTCCCCAGGGGGCTTCACAGGAAGAGCCCGCTCTCCAAGGGGACCTTGCACCAGAGTCCCAGGTCCTGTCAAGAATTGCCCCCTGGGCCTGCCATGATCTCCAGACTGTGATTTCCCGCCTGACACCCCCAACACCCTAGGGTCTGTCATATGGTGTCGGGAGCAGGGCTAGCCCTGCCCTGAGCCTTCCCCCAGTCTGTGGCCATCTATACCCCCAGCACGTGGCTACAGCAGCCTTCCTGAGTGTGGAATGCTGTATGCCTCCAAAACGTGAGGGGCTGCCCGACTTGTGGGGACAAGGGGTGGCCCATACCTTCCACTCTAGAAGGCCACCCCTCCGTGCTCTGGACCTAACAGTGGGGACAAGTCCTGACTAGGGCACGTGGGCATGGATGGTGGCCTGTGCCTCTGTGGGCCCTCTGACTGGTCCGCGTCTCTGTGGCAGTAGAGGAGATGCAGGCTGAGTGGCAGCTCTGACTGTGTGATCCCATCATTCAGGGACCGGAAACAAATGCATCTGCCAGGTCAGCCGTCACACTGTGCTTCTGACTGTCCCAGCAGATGGGCACATCCCCGCCCGTGCCCAGATTGATCTGCTCTAGCAGTGGCCCCCACAGGGCATCTGCCTTGTTATGTCAGCCATGGGTCCCGCACGTTTGCCAGGATCGGCCTGTTGAATGGGCTGTGGGAACCACCCTGTCCTTCAGGGGTTAGGCAGACACCAGCTGCTGAGACACAGGGTAGCCTGACCTGTCAGCTGGGCCAGGAGAGTAGTTTCAGAGATTCCCCTGGCAGGGACCAGAGCAGGGTCACCCTCCTGTCAGCAGTCACCTGCAGTGCTTCACTGGGAGACAGAGCCCCCCTGGGAGCTGTCGGCTGGGCTGCATGTGTTCCCCGGCCCCAGGGCAAGGAGTTCAGCTGTCCTGTGCAGCAGGGGAGCCCCCACTGGAAGTGGCACCCGCCACTCCCTTCCCCTGCAGACAGCAGGCTCCCCAGGCTTCTGCCATCACTGGAGGAACCATGCCTCCTCCCTTTCTCCTGGGCTATCACCCTGTGAATTTATGGGCCCAGCTTGGCCCTCAGCTCTCCTGGGGTCTTCCCAGGTGGCAGCAAACACAGCCTGGATCTCCAGGAGATGTTAGGGTCCTGCTGGCCTCAGACAAGGTGCTCTTCATGGAGCAGGAACCTCTGGGGGGACTCCTGGACTCATAGGGCCTGTCCCCCAGCTCAGCCATGTCCCCTGGCCCCTGACCCCCCCCTTTGCCATCTGCCAGGACAGCCCAAGCATGTCACTGCCCAAATCTCCTGTATATAGAGCCACGACATCTGTGGGCCATCCCCACCCTTGCACAGGGCCAGGTCATCCCCTCTGGTGACCTGTCTGCCCACCAGACCCCTCACCAGCTGTCAGCGAGTAGACGGCACCTGCCTGAGTCTCACTGATCCTCCCAGACCACACCAGTCAGTTTGAGTCCCAAAGGAGCAGGCACTGAAGTGGGGTCAGACTGTAGGTGGGGCAGGGAGGCACCAGGGAGAGAAGCAGAGTGGGCCAGAGGGGGCGGACAGACCCGCAGAGGAGAGAAGAGGAGCCCTCAGGCCCCAGTTCAGCTCAGAGAACCCTGGGCCATGGCCATGGCCATGGCCACAGGGGGAAAGGGGGTCCCAGAACAGGACAGGAGACAGGACTCCCCCAGTGTCCCCATGGTGCCCGCTCACAAGCGGGGAGCCCAGCCCCAGAGCAGATGTGGGTGGAGGGGCTGGCCATGGGACACTGCCCTTCAGAAATGGGCACAGGGCAGTTTCCTGGGAAAACTGAGCTGGGGTTTCTGTCCAGAGAGGATGAATCTGGGCCTCAGGACCTGCTCTAGCGCACAGTGGTTGTGGTTTTCCATCTGCAGGCGACAGCCGCGGGGCACTCTCAAAACAGCCCTATTGGCTCACCTGACCACCGGCCATGTCCAGGGTCTCCAGACAGGATGGCTCTTTGGGGCAGCCCAGAGGAGCCTCCGAGTGGCGGAGGGCGGGGAGCGGAGGACTTCGGAGACCGCACACCTCTCCACGGCTGGATCTGACACCGGCCTGACTAAGGCTGAACCTGGTCCCTAACGGGTTCACTTCATGTTCTCCGAAGGGAAATGATCAAGGGTGGGGTCAACTTTACCTTCTGCAAGCCCGGAAAGAGAGCACGGGGCTTCCAGAAACTTCCCCCTGCCCTCCTCGGGGAAACAAGCTTCTTTCTAACAGTCCTTGGGGTTCCCGCTGCAGGGGAGCCCCTCCCCTGGCCACCCACCCTGGCCTGCCATCAGACCCCGCAAGCCACTGCTTCAGCTCAGTCCCTTGAACCGGGGTGTTGGTGACTGATTCTACTTTGGTTTGGACTCCGCTGTATGTAGAGAATGCCCATCACTCATCTCCTCCTGCAGAGACGAACTTAGCCATAATCTCTTCGTTTCTTTACACAAGGGCGGTTTGGAAAATTTCTTTCCTAGAGGGAATTGGGTAAGCTCATCCCTGTGACGCCGACAGACATGGATCCGAGGGTGGGCTGGAGCCGACCTGCACACCTGCCTCCATCAGTCTCACCAGGATGGCCCCATGACCCTGTTTATAGTGAAACTACAACAAAAATAACGGTGCAGTTGACTTCAAATTTAATGTCCTTTCTGGTTGATTTGAGGACGGTGTCTCTAGTCTGCTTGGCAGATGGGCTTTCTGTTCAGGTGTTCGTGGAGCAGAAACACACACTGCATTTTCCCAGAAACGAGGGACTTGAGCCTGGTACCAGCCGTGTGACTGTAAATGTGGCTTCTCATCCCCGGGGTCTGAAAACAATCCTCAAAACATGAGGTCGAGAAAGCACATGCTCTTGTCTGGCTGTCATCACAAGGTCAGGCTCCAGCTCCAAGAACTCTTCCCAAAGTATTTTCCAAATTGCCATAAATTCGCGTTAAAATGTGCGTTGCTTCTGACTTTTAGTCCAGAGCCTGCTCTGTACACTAGAGGCTGGTAAATGGCTCAAACCAAGCCTCGCAAAAGGCAAGGAGGTCAGGCATGATGCACACAGACCTTCAAACACGGCTGTGAGATAGTAAGACAGGATTTCACACCCGCAACGGTCAAGGCCCCGTTCTGCCATTTCAGTTCCTGAGCCCCTGCATGGGGGACATAGGTACTGAATGCACATTTCAGGGAAGTGGTCCCTGAACCACAGGATCATCAGAACTAACAGGGGCATTATTTACAGCAACGACAGCGATCATGTTTTACCAATCCTCTCATTTATAGAGGCTGTGAGTTAGGGGGTCTGAGCTGGCCAGGCACAAATGGCCCTATAAGGCTCCCTGTTTAGAGCTGAAGCTGGCCTGGCTCTGAGGGACAGGGTGCCTGGGAGAGCCTTGAGGTGTTCAGGGGGTGCACAGGGACATGATCTCAGTGTTCAAGGTCAGGGGGAAGCAGGCGGGCTAGAAGACGAGACACTGGACAGCTTGCAGGGTGCTATGGGCTCAGTTGTATCCCCCTAGACTTACAGGTTGGAGTCTTAGCCCCAAGGAACTCAGAAGGGAACTATTTGGAGATGGGCTCTCTGCAGAGGTGACGAAGTTAAAATGAAGTCATGGGTGGGCCTGGACATTGGATTTCATAGCTTCCTGGTTGATTTTCAAAGTTCAGGACGTTAAGGATGCTGACCAAGGCTGACCACCATTTTCCTAGGACAGCCAGTCAAGTCCTGTTCATTCTGAGATACCAAGACTCAGGTTTGGTGTAAGAAGTCTATAAATGGATAAATGCTGTTTTTATCAAAATGTAGGATATTCGGGAGGTCTGGCTGGCTCCGTGGGTGGCACACGTGACTCCCGATCTGGGGGTTGTGAGTTTGAGCATTGGGTCTAGAGAGTACTTAAAGAAATTTAGGATACTAAAAATGGGGTTAGTCACTTAGTATTAAATAGAAGTAAAATGAGAAGTTTAAGAAGTGGAAATACGGGGCATTTTGAGCTTTCACAGTCTGAGATAAGTATTGAGTATAAAACATTAACAATGGTGCATGTAGTTCACAATCAGATATAATTTAATATTCAAATGACCACAGTAGCTCAGGATTTTCAACACATGCACACATGCATACCTGCACTCACATGCACACACACACCATGCACATGGGAACACATGCACAAACGCAGGCCTATGACCACACCTACACATGGGCACACACGTGTACACATGCATACAGACAGGTGAATGTGTGTGCACACTCACACGGACATGCAGATTCATGCATACTTGCCCACACTCATGTACACATACACACAAACACATACATACATACACAGACCTCATGGTACAACTAATCAGAAAACAAACAGCTCAAATGAAACATTGCTCTCGAAGGCGGGCAGCAGTAAGACTGACCCTTGAAGAAATGATAGTGTCTGGAATCCGGCGTAAGGACATCTCTACTTGCTGAAGAAAACAGCCAAGATCCTCAGATTTATGACCAGAGAAAATGTTTACCAAGTCCAGCTACGAAGATGGAATGAAGAGTCAGAACGGCCACACTTAACCAACAGTTCACCTCTAAAGAAACCCAGACGGGACTCTCCACCACCCCAGGCAGAAGGAGATGCTTCTGGACAGAAACACCGTGATTCAGGAAGGAAGGAAGAGCACAATCTGATAGAAGAATAAAAGTTTTATAAAATTCATCTCCCATTCATGATGAAAACCATCCACGGGTTGTTTTCTGGCTTTATTAACCTCAGAAGGAGCCTGGATGCATCCGGTGGGCACCACACTCATGGGTCTCCCCTCTCCGGAAGCTTTCTGGGTGCGTTCCTGTGACTGCCCAGATGGGAACATGGGTGCCCACTCATCTCCCCACTGCCTGGTGACCACCTCCCCCCTTCACTGCCCATCCTGCAGTGTCGCCTCCAACCCGTCCCTGAGAGCCCCTCCCCATGGAGCCCCTCCCCTCCTGCTGCTCTTCCCCACAAGCCACTCCTCCCCCTTTCACCCCCCATCCTGGCAGCACCCATAGCATCCCTCACCTAGAACGTATTCGATGATCCCCGTATTCCTTTCGTCTCCTGGCAGAATGCCCGCCTCCCAGGACAGGTGTCCATCTGTCTTGCTGTGTATGCAGCACCTGGAGCAGATATGGACACTCCCAGCGCGACAGAACATCAGGCCAGTCACACGGTCCCGCCCGTGCACAGAGGGTGGAATACGGCTGGCAGCACTTTCCCGGGGCTCGTGAGCCTCCAGGGCCCCCCACCCACCAGTCCTGCTGGTGGGTGGGGGGCCCTGTCCTCTCCCTGAGGGAGCAGTTTGGGTGTTGTTTCCACCTGATCGCCCTTGTCCCACCCATGGTTTTCTCCTCTGTATTTCTCAGCGACAAGACAACATACTTGAGAGTGCGGCGCTCCCAGTCATGACTTTATGTCGCACTGGACTCTGTGGACGGTGACTGTGTCCTAGGAAGGTAAAACTACTTCTCCCATCCTTCGGTGCCATCTCTGTGGCGCTCCGGTGTGCGTCTGTGGCTCACGCGGCCCAGCTCGTGTGGTAGGCTGTCTGTGCTCTTCATACGCCTGTGAGAGTGACGGAGGCAGACAGCGGGTCTCGGGCTTTTTATAACCAGGAGCTCAGACTGCATCATGAGGTCTCTCTCCATTTCCAGCAACACCTGGTGGTGAGCCAGATGCATCCATAGGAGAAGGATGAATTCCCTGATGCACGCATGTCTGCTCAGCCCGGTGCGTAGTACACAATCTCTTTGCTGGGCCCCCAAAGGACATTACTGCCAACGCCTCTCTTGGAAAACAGTACTTTTGTTTATTTTATGAGAAGTGCTAACAATGTCCACAATAGAAGCCATTTTGACCAGGCCGATTTTCCTAAAACAAGAGGTTTTTCAGGCTTGAGAATCACAGAGACCTGTTAAATCCTTGTTGACAAGTAGCAACAGCATTAACAGTAAATCCCCGTTCATCCTAAGAGACGCCACACCTCATTCTGTGTTCCGTGACTTTTATGTCCAAGGAAAGGAAAAGCACCATCCTTCTCTGGGGACAGTCAGTCCCGTGAGCCGTGAGACTGTCTCTGGTCTTCCTGCCCATCCATGCTGGGACGAGGAAGGTCCAGGTATGTGCTGTTCGGGGAGCTAAAGCCATTGCATCATCTGAGCTTTGAAAAACAAGTTTGTAAAACATCCAAAAGCACTTTTCCACCCCCCAGGATTTTATTATAATTGGATGGTATTCAAAGAAAACAAAAAACTATGTCTGTTTCTTCTTTAGCATGTAGTAACTTAGAATGCATGGTAGCATTTCCAGACTGGGAGACCAAGCACATCATGCAATGAATGGAGGATGATTGACGGAAGGTCTCTGGGGAAGGGGAAGGGGAAGAATGGCCTGGTTTCCAAAGTCTGGAGGATGAATGGCTTTCCCTCGGAGGCTCGCCCAGCTCACATACCTTCAGGTCTAACTGGATGCCAGCAACACCCACCTGCCCAGTGAAGCAGGGCACCCAGCGCCTTACTTCAAAAGGCAGAGCCCACGAGGAGCTTCAGAGAACTCTAGGTGGTGAAGTGCGTCCTCAGGTCACTACCGATTTACCCAAACTGGGCTGCAACTTCTTTTCCTTTTGTTTGATCTCCCTCTGTTTTCCCAATAATGACTGTGTCTTTGAACAGAGATCACCCTGACAATGTCTCTGGCTGTGGACAGCGCGCCGATTACAGAAAAACAAATGCTCTGTTTCTCTTCGGCGTAAGGTGTATTAACAGTGACTAGAAGATCAACCCATGTAACATTTCTCTCCCATGGGCACAAAGTGGGTATTTGCCACATTCCAGCCATAGAACTATGTGTGGGCGTGGCCTCCCAGGAGCCCCTCCCTTGGAGAAGCGTGCTCCTCACCGGAGAGCACAGGGCTCAGCACGGAATGCAGGCAGAGGGGCAGGGAGCAAGAGGCTGCCCAGAGCACCCTCCTTGGACAGGAAGTGTGTCCTTGTTCAGCAAGGTGCTTGGCTCTTGTGGAATTTCTGGAATTTGGGCAAGGGGCTCACTGCACAGCAGGACAGGATTGAGGTTGATGGGGTGACAGAGGGATGGGTTTGGAGACTGACCTAAGGGACGGTGCCGGAGCTGTGGGCATCAAGACAAGCTCTCTCCTCTCCTGGTGTCTCAGCGGACCTAGAGGCCATGTGGAACATGAAGAGGTGGGCCTGTGGCCCCTGCCAACCTGACCTCAGGGATGCAGGTCAGGGAGGCACAGCCAGGCCTCCAGGTTCCCAGCAGTCTTCTTGCGCATACGGAAGTCCTTCTGGAAACTTCCCCCGTTCTCATCTCCCCCGGCTCCATAGTACATGATCGGCCAGCCCTCACAAACCCCAGAGCTGCAGCTCTTTCTGCCACGGGTCCTGTCCCCGTGCTTTCATAACACCACCTTTCTGCACCAAAGATGTCTCAAGAATTCTTTCCCAGCCATTGGCTCCAAACGCCACCACCCCTCATCAGAGCACAGGGCATCGAGACACTAGTCAATGATCACTTATCGCTAGTCAATGATCGTTTGTGCACCTGTTGACCACTGCTCCTGTCAGTGGCCCAGACCACGGCTCTCTGAATCATTGCTCATAGCTGATTTCACAATAATAAACTAGGCCGAAGAACCATTCACCTTTACTGGATATTTTGTCCCTAAGAAAACATAAACACCAGTGCGGCTGTCAACTCTCACAGCCTGTACTCAGACCCCAGGTGAACCTGCTCTTCAGGCTTTTGACAGTGGGAATCAGTGACTATCAAGAAACAGGGAAAATTGGCAAAATCACTCTCTCATAAAAGACATACTATGAACCATTTGATCGCTCAGTTCAGATGTATCTGTCTTTAGTTTTTTGATGTGGATTCTGAGCTAACGGTGTACATTTTGCATAATGTGTTTTGATGTCTCCTCTCTTTCTAAGAACGTCTGTCTACACCCGTCCCCAGGAGTCCATACTCAAGGGCCTGGAAGTCTGTGAAGTGAATATTTGGTCTAAGTTTTTATTATAGCTCCAAGTTAGATTTTGCAAAGGAGTCCTGAGTAAATTATTGAAGTTAAGCTGTAATGCATGAATATTTTACACTGTAGCTGCAAATACATTGCTAAAAGCCAAATATCATTCTACTACTACTTCACCAATGTAATAACATAACATTTTTGAAAAAAAAAGTTTGTGCAAAGTCAGACTATGAAGAATTGAAAGGTTTGACTATATTTGTCTATATGACATTGACGTTTACATTTTACCAAACCACGTTGTATGTTTTAAAAACAGAAAAAGGTTACAGCAAAATGTAAAGAAAAAACCAAACATGATCTTAAAATAAGAAATTTGCCCTCTCATTCAGTTTTTTTAATTGATTTTAAAATATAAATTAATGTATGACAGTGACTAAAATAGTAAATAATCTGGAGATAAATAAAATTTCAATTTAAAGATACTTCCCTTCACTTCCTTCTTTTTCAGATACTTTCTTTCCAGAGTTAACAGATTCTGGCGTGTTCCGCCAGAGATGGAAAACCTGGGGATACTCGCACAGAGTCAGATGTGATTTCCCTGTCACAGCCCAAGGGGCAGCTGGAGGGGGCGAGTCCAAGACCCCAGCCTCACTCACACAGCTGTGCCTGCCCCTCAGGAGCTCGAGCACCTCATCCCTGGCACAGCGGGACCACGACACTCGTGTCAGCATCAGCTGACTGGGTGACATTTCTGCGGGAGCATAGTGGAGAGAAGCGGCTAAACCACCATGCCTATAGCAGCCCACCGTCAATCGCAGTCTCACGAGCCGGCATTGTCGGTCACGTGACCTGGAGCCAGAGAACCCAGTGTAATCACACGAGAAGTGACTTCTTGTCCAGCAGTGAACGTACAAATCGATGAAATTGGAGCTTTGGACACACTGACGCCTTTCTGACACGTCGTCATGCACATTATGACCAGGGGACTCGCCGGGGCGGCAGAGGTGTCCAGGAACAAACAGGAGGCAGGTGTCTGTCCTGAGGGGCCAGGCTCTATCCACCAGCAGATGGAAACTGTGACCACGGGCAGAGGCCAGGTATGCAGGGCTTTCTGTCCGGACCCCGGTAGAGTGAACAATAAACCAGAGATGCCACCGACTGTATACACTCTGCTGATCCCACCGACTGTATGCACAGCTGCTCCGCGTGGTTGGCCTGTGTTCACAGAAGCTGCGGTGCCGTGGTCTGCGGCCAATAGAAAAGCAATTCGGTCTGGAGACCGCCAGTTTCCTACCCTGTGTGTGGGCAGCTCTGGAGCCGTCTGTCCAGCCTCCTGAGTGAAACTCTGACAGACAAAAGGGGCCACCGGCAGCTCTTCCTGAGTCCAGGGGAGAGGGGAGGACGCAGAGCAGGGGGGCCGGGGAGGGCTTCACAGGGATAAACACATCATGTGTGAATCCACTGTCTTGCTTTCTATGGAACTAATTCTCTTCACTTCAAGTGGATCATATTCTGGTTAATCTTTTCCTTCTTCCTTATTTTCCAGTTTTATTGAGATGTGATTGACACACAGCAGGGGTGCAGATAATGACACGGCTGGTATGTTTGCAAAGTTTCCAATAACTTTGGAGCACCTTCTGTTTCCTCTGCTCCTCAGTGTGATTGTGCCAGACTTCTGTAGCTCGTGCATTTGAATGCTGTGGTCCCTGCTGTGGACGGAGCCCGTGACAGCCGTGATGACCAGGGTTTACCTGACTGCCAGGGACAGGAGGGACCAAAGGTTCCCACATGGCTGATGTCCCAGGGCCCCTCGGGGAGGCAGGACCCCGGATGCCTGCACATAAACAGAGGTGAGCAGGGGTGTCATGGGGCCCCCATGCAGGTCAGCAAACTCAGTGGCCACTGCACACAGTGGCTCACAGGTTTTTGTTTTACTTTCTTCTTTTGAAACCTACTCCGTTAATTAATTGACCTGTCTCTTACCTGAGCCTCCCCCGTGGACAAGCTGATACCAAACACTACTGGGGGGAACCTGGCCAGATTTGCCCTAATTTTGCAATCATTTTTAAAATGTGGGGTATCGGGACGCCTGGGTGGCTCAGTTGGTTAAGTGGCTGCCTTCGGCTCGGGTCATGATCCCAGCGTCCTGGGATCGAGTCCCGCATCGGGCTCCTTGCTCGGCAGGGAGCCTGCTTCTCCCTCTGCCTCTGCCTGTGCTCGCTCTCGCTCTCTCTCTGACAAAAAAAAAAAAAAAAAAAAAGCGGGGTATCAAAGTAAGGGCATCAGGATTCTTTCTCTGCTCAAAATTAACAGATTTTGTGCTTTGTCACAGAGCCACAACCCGTCCCCTTCACGTACGGCTCTGATCTCAGTCTGTCACACCCAGAGTCATGGATAAATAGTGTGGATGACCCAGTGATGTGCTGTGTGCTAGATCTCAAATAACAGATGCATATGCGCACGAACTGGGACGTCCACGCCCTACGCCCCCCACAGACTGCGAGCTGTGCACCTGCTGCCCCACAGACCCTGACCCCTGGACGCCGTGGACTCAGCTGCTGTGACACACTTGGCCCACGTGTGCTGGGTGCTGTCGGGTCCTGCTCAGCCACACACAGATGCCCTCCTCACAGCTTTGCCAACTTTTGGAATCGTCAGCAGGTAAAATTTAGTTCTGCGTTTCCCAGTTTGCTCAGCGAGAAACGTCTCCAGCGTTCTCCATGCCCAGGGGCTGACAGGATTGCCTTCCTGCAGTAATTCTGTGCGCCGTCTCTGTCTGTCTAGTCAGTCGTGTCATGTACTGACTAGTTTGTGGAAAGCCAGCTGTGCCCTGAACCCTTCTAACAATTGCGTGACAGACGAGAGAGAAAAGGAGGGTTCAAACATCACATCCTGTAACTTAACTGAAGTGTTCAAGTTTTCATAGGATTTTCTACTTGGAAGATGTAGACCAACTCTCAGGAAATAAAGCCGTGTGACACGTTAAAGCTGTGACATGTATTCGAAGGTGGCTTTACCCGTCTGTGCTGAAATGTGAATCCACAGAAACGAGCTTAGAGTGTATTTTTTTTCAGGGAAGCACGAAAGCGTGGAAAATGGACAAACTTTCTCAGAACATGCCTGAAATGCTGCAAGAAGCGGCCATACAGGCAAGAATACAGACTCACTGCTGGTTCACCCAGGGCTAGGGACGACTCACCAGGCAGCGCAGATGGTCAGTGTCCACAGACACAGAGACTGTCCCCAGATTCCCTTCCAAGTGAACATTCACCCTTCACGCATGCCGTGCAGCAATTGGAGCCCCGGGCAGCAAGGTTGTTCTGACCTCGGGTCCTGCTGCCACTGCCCAGCCCTGGGGGAGGGGACGGTAACCCACGCATCCTGGCGGCACCACCTCGCTCCCCCCAAGGACCACTTCCCACCTCCCGGCACAAGCTGCTTGGGGTGCCTCCAGGTCCAGAGGCATCCCCCCGACGCAGCCCGATGTGACCATGGCCCGATGTGACCATGGCCCTGACCCACCTGTGCTTCCTGCACACGTGCATGCCCACCCAACCCGCACCAGTAATGTGCCACCTGGAAGGTCGGGGACCAGGCCAACCTCACAGGCCCACACCCCTCCTCCACACCTGGTCCCCACCCTGGGGAGGGGCTCTCAAGTGCCCTGAGATGGAGGGAGACTGTGGAGGTCCAGCCGTGTCCCTGCGAGGGAGCCGTCTGTCCCTCTGTCTGTCCCGTCTGTCTGCGAGGGGGAAGGGGACAGAGTGTGGATGACTTCGGGAAACCACCTTTTTGTTACTCCTTGACGTGGATCTTGGGATTTTTCCCTAAGAATATATGGCAGGATGCTTTCAGTTCACGCTGTCATGCCATCCGTATGTGGGGGGCACATAGGCACACTCACGAATGTGCGGGAACATACGTGCTTCATTTGAGGGGAGTGGCCCATGACACAGACACCCATGGAAATGAGGAGAATGCCCCCGGTCACGGAGTGTGGCAGGAAGCTGGCCGAGGCACAGACTGTCAGCCCAGATGCCCACATGAGCTCACTGTCCCGCATAGGCTATGGCTACACTTGGCGGTCAGTGGCTTGAGTTCACTGCGGACGGGAAGCCAGTGACCAGCAGTGGGAGGGCAGAAATGGGCTGAATCCGGGCACGTTTCACCCAGTAATTGGATGGCTCAGTCCCTCCACCATATCCAGAATACGCGTGACAGCTCAGCCATCAGTATCTGCCTCAGATAATTCCGGTGAGTTTCTCAAGAAAGCACTTATACTTACAGATTCCCGTTTCTGAGTAAATAACGTGGACTGCTGAGGGAAGGTACGGTGGGGCATCACTGAGAATGTCTTCCTGATGGACGTGCCTCTGGATCCTGGCTCCCAGGTGGGCACACTCAATGATGGTCATGAATGTCTGGGGTGGATCTCCCCCTCCTTCTCACCCATGCGCACCCAGCCCTGCGCCCTGACGCCTGGTGGCCTCTGCTCCTCGGGGGGTGGCAACCATCAGGACCATGGGCCCCTGAATGCACGAAGGGCTGACCCCAGGCTCAGGGCACGGGGCACAGCGCTGCCCTCCGTGAGTCTCACAAAGCTGAGTCTACCCTCCCGACCCAGGGCTGCAGGCATGCAGCACTGCACTCCAGGACTTTAAAGCTACAGAAACTTACCTTGTCCTAGTTCTGGAAGCCTGAAGTCCAAAACCAAAGGGTGAGCACAGCCATGCGCCCCAAAGTCTCTAGCGAGGACCATCCTGCCCTTGCAGCCAGCCATGGTGCCTGGTTTAGACACCCTTTGTCCACCACCCCCTCACTCTGGGCTCATGTATGTTTTCCTGTCTTCCTTCCAGGACATCTGTCCTGGTCTGGAGCCCCTTCCTCCAGGGTGACCTCATCCTAACCCGAAAATGGTGTGGATGAAGACCCTATCCCCAAAGACAGTCACATGCTGAGGTCTGGGAAGGACATGGATTTTGAGGGGACACTGGTATATCTCAGGCATGTGAAGGGGGGGTCCCCTACACGGATTTGGCAATGATCCCAAGATCTGCCATTTCTGATTATTTCTGTCGAATGTAGTGTTGGCCGACAACCAGAATTCCTGTTTCTAAAACGTGAAATTCTCAAGGCTAGTTATGCCTAGGTCACCTCCTTTGCTTTAAGCAGCACAAGAACCCCTGAAAAATAACCCTTGGTCCTGTGCTGATCCCACGGGCACGTGTCAGGGCATGTTTGAGGGGAGCAAACCAGTCATTGCATGTCCTCAGAATCCATGCAGCACTGAGTACAGAACACAGCACAAAACCTGCAGGATATCTGGAGCGGCCCTCACCACACACAGAGTCCACGGCCTGTCCCAGGGTTACTGTTGGACCAAACCTAGGCTCCCCTGCACCTAGGGCCCTGGGTGTGACAAGACCATCCCTAAATCCAACAGTTCTGCATGAAGACACTCTCCATGGTGGTGGTGGGACTCCAAGACGCAGCCTGAGGCTCAGGGCTCCTGCAAAGAGCATCCGCCATGTGCGGGTGGGTGACATTCCTCGGGTTTGGGAAATTCCTGGTCATTCTTGCTGTGGGTATCCCTTGACCCCTCCTCCGAGCCCCTAACCACGAGCCCCTAACCGGCAAGCATTCCAGCCGTGGTCCTGGTCTCACACTCTCATGCGTCTGCTGTGCTGTGTCTATCTGGGCCTCTTCCTTGGGGTTCCCTGGTTCCCATGGTGTCGGCGGCCTATACCCGTCAGTTCTCCATGCTTCCCTCATTCCGTTCTCGCTGTGTTTCTGCTCCCACTGACCCGTCCATCGTGTGCTCCGGTCAGTATGTTCACTGCACCGGCTCTCAGGTCCAGTGCCAGCCAGCACATGTCCTGTGTCGCTCCCGCTGTCCTGTCTTCTCCCTGCTGCTTCTCAGGCTGCATGCTGAGCACAGCGGCTGCCCCAGTGTCTCCCCATGGGCTGAGCCACAGGCTGGATGCCTCCGCTCGGCGGGAACTGAGCCACCCAGATGTTGCCAGGTTCCCCCACAGCTGGTTTCCTCTTCCTCTTGAGTCTTCCACCTCTAACTGATGTGTCCCCAGAGAGTTCCAGGGGGCCAGCTGCCCGTCTGTCCACGTCGTGAGGCTCGCTTCTCCCTCTCAGCCTCGGCTCTTGGACTGGCACGTCCCCCTCAGGAAGGAGGCACCAGCATCAGATAGGCTTTTCAGGTTCCAGCAGCTCATCCCCAGTGCTGGGCACACGGGAGGCCTCATGATGCATTTGGGAATTCTATTTCCAGAAAGATCGTTTAAGAGAGGGTGGTCTGAAGCCCTCCAAACAGCCTGATCATCTCCGAAGAAAGGACAGACCTGGAAAATGCAGGAGGGGCCATCAGGGCTGGTGGCAGTCAGGCCGACCAGCCACCTAGGGCGTGACAGGACCGTTCTATCCCCAGCACACTCCCCTGCACACGGGGCTTGCCACACAGCCGGGCTTCTGGGCCGAACTTGAAGAGGTCCCAGCACACGAAGAATAATAAACCCCCAGTTACCATGATTCTCACAGCAAATTCTGAGCCCTGAATAGTGTAAATGTCAGCGTTCATCCCAAATTAGCCACAAAAAAAGCAAAATGTTTAAAATTACGTCCTTCTGACTAGTCTTAAATTTTCATGCTTCTCTCCAGTGTCCAAATGCTAGTCCCACTTTGAAAACCTGATCCGGGGACGCCTGGGTGGCTCAGTTGGTTAAGCGGCTGCCTTCGGCTCAGGTCATGATCCCAGCGTCCTGGGATCTAGTCCCACATCGGGCTCCTTGCTCGGCAGGGAGCCTGCTTCTCCCTCTGCCTCTGCCTGTGCTCGCTCTCTCTCTCTCTCTCTCTGACAAATAAAAAAAAAAATGTCATTATTGAAAACCTGATCCGAAACATTGCTTTGCTTATTTGTTCAGAAATGTCCTAAACAAAACAAGCCAAAGAGCAAAACCCTGGAGACAATTTACCACGATTGCTCGGTGTCACTGTCCTTCGCCGCGGAGTTTTCACATAGTTTCGTAAGATCTACTTCGAAGGCCTTGATCATTTTACATAGAATAAAAAACTGAAACCTGAAGAACAAAACAGGCCCTGTCCAGAAACAGGACACCAGGTGGCAACTATCTGAGCCAGAGAGCAGCTGCTAGATAGGCTCGCACAGGACACACGTGAGCCTTCTGGTGGCCGGGCTGGCCCGCTCCGAGTGCTCATAGGGAACGCCGGCTTGACCTCCTGTGCTTTACCGCAGCAATTACTGCGTTCCCCGGGGCAAATCTGTAATACGAAAGGGTTCTTGTATTTGGCATGGACCCTTCCCTGGACCCTGCCAGCCTCACACAGGCTCCCCGTCGTCCCCTTTCACCTTCTTTCTGGCATGATCTGTGCCATGGGAAGCAATATTTCAGTAACCGGGTGTAAAACAGGACTTTCTTGTTTCTTAGCTGCCAGTAGCCGGTGGGAAGGTGTCCGGTTCGTGGGCTGCGGGGCCGGCAGTGTCTCTGCGGCTGTTACGGGGGTCAGGGCCCAGGAAAGGCGCCCTCAAGGGGGAGCAAGGACAACTCAAGGACTGCTGGGCTCTGCTCCTCTGACAGTGAGGAAATGTCTCCCAACCATGTTCAAAATGATAATTTTACAGTGAGGTTGGCTTACAGATTGGCTTTCTCAGTGCAGCTGAAATGGACCTGCTGTGGGAGAGGCCGGGGGGAGCCGGCCTTGTCCCCCACTCCAAGAGGCCCTGGTCACCCCAGGGGCCAGCAGGCTGCACATGGCCTGTGGGCTCTGCATCAGGTCACTGAGTCCTTTCAGGAACACCCGTAATGTATACACTTGGGAAATCGTCATCATGGCTCCTCCTTGGACACCTGTGCTGGGACCAGGAAAGGCATTTTTACTGACTCTGATTCATTAAACTGTGGGGAAGGATGCGGGGGGTCCCTGACGGTCACCACCTAGAAACCCAGGGTGTGGGGGAGAGCAAGCAGGATGAGGGGATTCTGGGGCCTGGGTAGCAGGAGTCACAGCCACTGTGTGGGCTGCCACACCCAGGGCACCTGCTCCCAGAGCAGCAAGGTCTCCGAAGGAGGCACCCCCCACAAGGGCAAAGGCCCATCGCAAGACGAACCATGTGAGGCAGGCCTCCACCCAAAGCTGATTCAGACCTCCGTCTACACCACCCTCCAACCACCAGATCCACAGAAAAGTAGCTGCAGAGGCTGCTCAGAGGCCCAGACATGGACTTGGTCACAAGGAGGGGACAAGGAAGCCACTCTGGACTGGTCGCCGCATGCCCGTGTGTTTAAAACATCACTGCCCCTACAAACTGAGTAGGGGTGACATGGGACACCTGCCCAGGCTCTGGATGTCAGTGGAGAACGCCTGGCCCCGTCCGTGCGGAGGAACGACCAAGTGGCGGCAGGAGGTGCCCCACATAACGGAACCTGCCTCCTTCCTTCTCCTCGGAAAAACAGCGCAGAGAACGGAGGGCATGTGCTGTCACTGACATTTCGGCATGAAATTTCCTGCTGATTTACCAAAAATGAGCTTAAATACTGGTGTTCTCCACAACTTAAAAGGTCTGTCTTGATTACGACATTAAGCTTTGTGTATTCCGGGGCTGGGGGTCCATGCTGGTTCACATTTACTCACTAAGCACGTTCTTCAGATCCATAGAACATGCCCATCTTGCACTTTTAATTAGTTGCCAATTTGCGATTTCTGTTTTTAGTACATCTGGGAGTTTGAGACTGATTTTTAAGATTTAAACAATGGCATTTCCTATGCGCATTAATGTTGTTATCTGAGTCTCATAGACTCATAATTCATTAATTCCCCTGTAAGGAGACATTAAATGTGATTAAGCTCAGGCTGTGCTCTCCTGGGCAGCCTGGCAGCCCAGCCCCACTCCGCTGCCAGAGCTCCGGGGTCAGGAACAGGGCTGCTCTGATGGCCCCACTGGACACGGCCTCACTTCCCCTCTGCAGGCCTGACCTGCCGTCCCCAGGGCCAGGACTGGGTCAATTCCCATTTTCTTGGTTGCAAATTTTCGGAATGGCCCCATTCTTCTCTGCTGTCTCTTCCTTTGTGCAAATGACCTGAAGATAGGAAGGCAGAAACAGGTCTTCTGCCATCAGAGTTGGCAGGGGCTTTAATGCTGCCTTGTTCTGCCGGGCAGTCTTTCCTGTTGTAGAAAACGTGGTGGGGGGCACCTGGGTGGCTCAGTGGGTTAAAGCCTCTGCCTTCGGCTCAGGTCATGATCTCAGGGTCCTGGGATCGAGCCCCACATCGGGCTCTCTGCTCAGCCAGGGAGCCTGCTTCCTCCTTTCTTTCTTTCTCTGCCTGCCTCTCTGCCTACTTATGATCTCTATCTGTTAAATAAATAAATAAAATCTTTAAAAAAAAAAAAAAAGAAAGCGTGGTGGGAGGAGATTCCCACCGAGAGATGCTTGGGCTGGCTCACTGCCAGGATGGTGGGCGTTTCTGTGGCTCCAGTGGCACAGATGCAGGCGTGGAAGGTCAGGAGTGGACAGTCAGCAGTGGATAGTCAGGGATGCACAGTCAGGAATGGATGGTCAAGAGTGGATGGTCAAGCGTGGACAGTCAGAAGTGGAAGGTCAGGAGTGGACGGTTAGGGGTGGAAGGTCAAGAGTGGTTGGTCAGGCATGCAAGGTCAGGTGTGGACAGTCAGGAGTGGATGGTCAGGAGTGGATGGTCAAAGGTCAGGTGTGGACAGTCAGGTGTGGATGGTCAGGAGTACACGGTTAGGCATGGAAGGTCAGGAGTGGATGGCCAGGAGTAGATGGTTAGGCATGGATAGTCAGGAATGGATGGTCAGGGATGCATGGTCAGGAATGGATGGTCAGTCATGGGAGATCAGGAGTGGATGGTCAGGAGTGGACGGTCAGGAGTGGACAGTCAGGTGTGGATGGTCAGGAGTGGATGGTCAGGCGTGGATTATCAGGAGTGGAAGATCAGGAGTGGACATTCAGGAGTGGAAGACCAGGCATAGAGAGTCAGGAGTGGATGGTCAGGCATGGATGGTCAGGAGTGGATGGTCAAGAAAGGCAGCCCCGGCCACAGGTTCTTGCCTGTCCGGCCCATGGGCACCCTGAGCAGCCCACAGAGTGGGTGGAGGACACAGGGAGGGGGTTCAGATGCAGTTACGTACAACACACATGCACACATATATTTACACATGTGCACACACTCCAGTACACCCGCATACAACACATGCACACGTGTGTGCGCGCACACACACACACACACATCCCCAGGGACAGCTGGGCTGGTGGTCGGCAGCGGTTCTCACCAGGCCAGAGTTCCATGGCCAGCTCAGCCGGGCACACACATTGTGGGAGCTGTGAAGCCAGGGCACACACTTCCTGCAGTCCTCCCGTCATTTGTAACGTATTTGTAACACTGACGAACATCCTGCATTAACTCAGCTCTCAGGGCAGGAGGCAGCTGGCATCACTGGTTCTCATCCTGACCCCACACAGAGGAGTCTCCCTGTCATCCTGTTCACAGGTTAGCAAACCCCTCCAGGGAAGGCTCTGCAGACGATCCAAATGGGCACCCCAGCACTCATCCTATAGCCTCCAGGACCTGGGACGCTGGCACCTGGGGACAGAAGGTGGAGAATGGGGAGGCTGCCAGCTTCCTCCATGGGCTTCAACCATCAGTACTTCTTCTCATACACAGCTGAGTTAGGAATGACAAAAGCAGCATTGGGGGAAATTCTGCTCTGCCCTGTTCATCCTCCAAATGCTGAGTTTCTGTGTGGTTGAGAAGCCAGAAGGTGCTGGTGGGGACAGAAGGGTCTGACTCCAGAAGAGACCTTCCCTCCACAGGATGACCGTCCACCACCAGCACAAGGGGCAGGCTCGGGCTGCCCCTCTGTGGACTCTGGTTGACAGCCCCCTTGAGGATTGTAGAGGACGTCCCTGCATGCTCTCCAACCTGAGGTGACCCCGAGCATCTGCATTTGGACAAGCTTTGCTGGCTGGGAGGGTGGGGACACGGGTCGGCCTGCCTGCAGGCTCTGGGGTCAAGAGGTCTCAGCCCTCACACAGGCCTTGCAGTGTTGTCCTCCATTCAACAAGCCCCTCACTGGTCTGAAGTCCTCCAGTGGAGCTCGCCTACTCCTCAACAGTTGAACAGGGGTGGGCATGCAGGGCAGGTGGGGCTGGGTTAGGCCTCCCCCTGCCCATGCCCGACCCCACCAGCCTAAGATGGCCTGGTCTCAGATGTGGGGATTCCAACCGGCACTGCTCTGAGACCCTCCATCTGCCGCTCGCCGGCCCTCGGGTGCTCTGCTTTCCACACTCCCCTTGAATTATAGTCATTTTAGTGCATTTCCTGCAAGAAGCAAAAATAAGTGTGTGGGGGTTTCGTCCATGGTGCTTAACCCTCACGAAGGCCCTGGCTGACGTCATCTGCACCCTGGCGTTCAGACTCCGATAGTGTACATGTCCTGTGGGCCTGCGCCCCACCAGGTAAGCCATGCAGTTCTGTTCCTCCTGACCTGGGGGATGGTCATGTCTCCCTCTGCACCAGCCTCTCCTGCCAGCTTCCTCTGCTCACATCAGGGAATCCAGGTGCCCATGCCCTTGTGAACCTGCAGCGCATACCAGTCTGTTCCCCGCTCTCAGGTGTCACTCTCCTCTGATGCCCAGAGTCTTGAAAACATTATTTTTATTGACATATAATATATTATTTGCCCCAGGGGTACAGGCCTGTGAATTGTCAGGCTTACACATTTCACAGCACTCGCCATAGCACATACACTCCCCAAAGTCCATTACCCCACCACCCCATCCCTCCCATCCCCAAGCAACCCTCAGTTTGTTTCCTGAGATTAAGAGTCTCTTGTGGTTTATCTCCTTCCCAATACCATCTTGTTTCATTTTTTATTTCCCTACCCCCCAAACTCCCCCACTCTGCCTCTCAAATTCCTCATATCAGAGCAATCATATGATAATTGTCTTTCTCTGATTGACTTATTTCACTCAGCATAATACCCTCTAGTTCCATCCATGTCATTGCAAATGGCAAGATTTCATTTCTTTTGATGGCTGCATAGTATTCCATTGTATATATATATACCACATCTTCTTTATCCATTCATCTGTTGATGGACATCTAGGCTCTTTCCATAGTTTGGCTATTGTGGACATTGTTACTATAAACATTTGGGTGCATGTGCCCCTTCAGATCACTACATTTGTATCTTTAGGGTAAATACCCAGTAGTGCAATTGCTGGGTCACAGGTGCAGCCACTCCGGAAAACAGTACAGAGGTTCCTCAAAAAGTTGAAAATAGAGCTACTCTATGAAAACCTTTTTTTAACAAAAATTTTACCTATTCTTTTGGGTTTTGCTATTGTGTTGTTTTAGGCAGCATAAGAAATCTGTTCCTGTTATTCCATCTCAGCCAGAATTCCAAGTGCTCACACAGCTATTTTTGAATTAATTTCATCCTATAAACCATTTCTTTGAACTTTTAGTTTATACATAAAATATTACCCATCAAATCATATCAAGTTCCTTTTGCTTTTTGCATATCATAAAATGTTTAGCCTTGTAGTCCAAAGCTATATATAATTCCCTTGCCCACTAAAGTGAATTTTTAATTACAAAAATGCACCAATATCTTCATTTCCCATAATATTAAGTGGGTCATTTGTATTTACTTTCTTATACCTTGTGAATGTTGAAATGATTTTTTGAGCTGAGCACAAGGTTACTTGTATGCAACATAATGAGAAAAAAATCAGAAAATATAAACCTACCAAAAGTTGTACCCACAAGAGAATTGTCCCCGAAGCCACACGGTGGAGGGGGCGGAGACATGACATCTGTCTCATAGTCACATCAACATCTAAGTGTTATGTTCCCACATGAGATGCTCTCTGGGAAGGCTGAGAGCCCCCCACCTGTAGTGGCAACACACGCAGCCCGGAGGACGAGGGGTGCAGCCAGCCGGGCGGGTGGAGATCGTGGGCTGCTGGTGGCCCGCTGAGCATGAGCCCCTGCGTCTCCCCACCCCAGGATATGGGGCTGAAGAGCTTGCCTTTGAATTCTCTCTTTGTTCAACAGATCAGAGAAAGAGTTAAATTAAATCATGGCTTCAATAATTCTCTTTTTAGGGTGCCCCTAACGAAGCAGGAATGTCTTTGAAAGCGTCCTTCCCTGCAACAGTGGATGGTGTGAAGGGGTCGGCGGGGAGAGGTTCTGACCTCACGGATGAGAGAGACTGTCGGGATGGAGCGGGCGCCCACAGCACGCGGGGAAGTTCCTCCCTCACGTCATCCCAACACAGGGCTCACAGCACTGGACCCAGATGCTCCTCTTCCCCCAGGCTGAACACTCACTAGGAGGTACCTGAAACAATCTTGGGGGCGGGAACCCTGCTGCAAGGAGAATCAGGTGAGACCTGCGGCCACGTGGGCTGGTTCAACGGATCTGTGGATCATCCCACACTCCTCACTTCAAGTAGAACTCGACTCAAATGTGGGCGGTAGACAGACGCCCAGTATAGACACCCCTGCGGCAATGGCCAAGGTTTGGCGCCGCTGGAATGCCAGGTACCTGGGGCTTGAACATCACACCTCCTCAGGCAAACTCTGTGCATTTCTCCAAAGCTACGCTTTCTAGTGAAACTTTTAGTTTCCTATCAAAGCCCGTTGTCTCCTCCACCCAGATGTTTGGGTGTTCTGGCCTCTCAAGACTTGGAAACACAGAGTGGAGAACCTTCTGGGCTGGGCTGGTTGAAAGACACTGTGTGAATTCAGGGCAATGCTCTAAAATTAAAGACCTCAAAAGAAAGATCTCTCTTCAATTCACCCACAAAATGGTCAGGTTATATGTATTTATTTTGTTAACTACTCTGCTGTTAATTTAAGACATAGTTTTCGTGTTAAATGCACGTAAAATATCGAGTAGGATATTTTTTTAAGCACTGACTTCACGTTGAGACCCTTGGTAACATGAATTCACAGTCTCCTGGCATTAAGGGAACTAGAGAGAGAACACGTGGCCAGTATGATGGGACCCCGTGAGATGCCCAGTCGGACCTGTGTGTTTGCTGCTTGTTCCCGCAGACCCCAGGTGGCCAGAGGAGTGTGCGCTTACCTGGTCATCCTGGTGCAGGCATCCCCTGTTTGAAGGAGACACAGCTGGGAACAGAACAGCCTCTCGCTTCTACCATATTGCAGCCGTGACATTGTCCATCTAAGAAAAAAGAAGATGAAGCAAAACAAACAAAATAACAACAAATTGTGTTTTCTTATCTTGACCTCTGATGCTGGTGACTTGATGGTCCAGGGAAGGTGGGCTCTGCGGGAAGGGGAGGGGGAGGCGCCAGCCATCTCTTCCCCGCATCCCCCTATAGACTCTGCACTCTGTTAAATGGGGTCCCCACCGCCATTGACCCACAGCATGCATGTGGCTTGTGACAAGGCTGTGCTTTCCTGTGTCTGGGGCCTGCACGCGCATTCTGCTGAAGTAGAAATTTAGAAATACCCTTGCTCATCCTCTTCCTCTTCCTGTGGCCTGTGACCTCTGCTGCCCCGGCTGGATGCAGACGGGCTCCTGACAAGGGAGGTGATCCCGATCCAGATCGCAGGAAGGTCACTCCCCCCGCCCTTAGCACCCCCGGGGTCCCTGCCTGTGCCCCTCCCTCTGCAAGTCCCCGCCATGCCCACGTGTTCTCATCTCCAAAATGTGCCTTTGAAGGGACCCTCAGGTTTGCAAGTGAGATGTCTCCAGGACTCAGGAAACAGCCTCCCCACACTCTCAGGAAAACAAGCCTTCACAGTCAGAATAAAACTGAAATTAAAAACCACTGGCAGCAAAGAAACAGCCTGATGGTGGGAATGGACGAGGCCCTGGGAGTCCCACCCTTTCCCCACACTTCCCGTTTGCTTCCCATACTGGGGCCTTGGGATTAGACACACAGGGAGATTTCCTCTCCCTGATTTTAGATTTCTCGTGGCCGCTGCTGTCCAATTACTTCTTGTTTGTATTTAGCTATTTTGCTGTTTGCCTTCTCAGTGTTTGAACGGAGGGATGTCTTCTGTGGGCTCTGGCTGTCCCTTGACGTGTTGCCGATGATGTCACACCCCGTATTTTCATGTGATTTTCCTCCTGGCTTTGGGGAGGTGGCCTGAGGTCCTGAAGGGTTCAGCGGCCACGCAGGGCAGAGGTCGTGCGGAAGGCCAGACTCCAGGCCTGCATTGGGTTGGGGCGTTCAGAGCTCGGGGACTCGAGTGTACCTGGCTCTTACTGCCTGGGGTTCTGCAGGCAGGTGTGTGCACAGCCCTGTGGGGGCCCCACGGGGCGGGGTCCCACAAGTGTGCACAGCGCCCAGTCTGCTGCCCCAGGTTCTCTACATGCAGGGTCCCCTCAGCCTGGCCACATGGAGCTGGCCTGCTGCCTCCCTCCCACACCTGCCTTCAGTTCTCACCCAGAAACAGCTGGTGAGCCGCCGATGGCTGCTCATGGATGTTCAGGGCTGCTTGTGGTGCAGAGAAGTCCGTGGGCTCCTTCCCCAGCCTTTGGGGGAAGCCACTTGGGTCTGTCACCCGGTGCACATGTTCCGAGCAGTAGCAATCTGGGGTTGGAGTGGGGACCTGGCAGGGGAGGGCAGGTTGTGGGCACACACGTACGAGTATGTGTGTGCGTGTGTACAGCTGGTCGGCACCACCACCGAGGACAGGAGACTCAGCTCAGACAGAGAAGAGCAGGGTCAGAGGGAGTAAGAAGTTCATGGCTGCTGTACCACAGGCTTCACTCATAGGGCGCTGGTCACAGGCAGAGCTCACCATCCCACCGTGACCTTCCAAGGACGTGATATGAGTGAGCACTCATGTGTCCAGCATACAAAACCCACTGAGCAACCACTGACCCCAACTGCACTCCGTTCAGAGAACACACCAGCGGTGGGACGTGGCAGTGGGCGGCCAGTGAGCAGTCTGGCCTCCATGAGCACCGTGTGGAGCAGCGTCTCCATGACACGGGTTCTGCTGTCCAGAACCGGCTAACAAGCTCAGTAAGCGGTTTTGGAAAGTTTCTGAACAAATTTGTGCTCAGTGCCATTTTGATTTTGATGTTGACGGTGGAGAGGTGGATTGTGAGGCTGTGATTAGCCCAGTTTTTCCCTAAACACTCATTTACATTTTCTTTAAAAGGTATTCATTTACTGCATTTTTCAAATTCAGATTCTTGCACTCTCGTGAACACTTTCTGTGTGAGCGGCAGGTGGAGCCCCAGCTGGGCCGACCCTCAGGCCCATGTCCCCATCGGCTATGAGGGGACAGCAGGGACACAGTCAGCTGCGCTCAGTGTTCACTCGGTCCCCGTGGCAGCCACTGGGCTGAGTGACGGGGGAGGGGAAGGGGTTGGGGGCGGACTCCATGGCTCCAGACCCAATGCCCCATGGAGAAACCACGGCACAAGCAGCACCAAACAACGGTAGCCAGTCACCGTAGCCAGTCGGGCAGAGGCAGCAAGTGACACCTGGGTCCACGCAAGGCCGCTGAAGTCGGGGATGACACGGGAGCCGGAGGTCATATCACGTTCTGGAAGCCAGTCCTCTTCTCCAGCGAGCTCCCTGAGTTCTGCGAAGTGCATGACGTCGCCCTCGCCTTTCCAAACCGTGAGTCAGGGACAGCTTGCGCTCTGCCAACGCCTGCCTCGTGGTGCGGCCTCAGAAATAGTGGCCGTTGTTGCCAAGAGTGAAAACCACCTTTTGAATTTTTCATCCTTTAACTTCTGCTATAAGTTCCCTTAACCTTTCTTTTTCAGTGAATTCACTGCCCCGGGTTTGTTGGCTGAACCTCTGCCGTCAACACCAAAAACTGAGTGCGTTTTAAATTGTGTTTCTATTCTATTGACATTTGAAGTGACCTTCAATTTTTCTCATAAAATGTTATTTGCTCTTTAATATTAATTCGACTAAAATCATACATTGACTATACTTGCCTAAATGCATGTTTTATTGATGGAAGGTGTAGTCGTTATATGTTAATGCTGGGTCCTCAGTAACCATTTTATATTTTTCTTCTCTGATACCAAAGGCTGTGTTGCTGACGGTGTGAAACTCGGGCGGCACTAATGAGTCGCAGGTGTGGGGAGGTAAACTGAGGCCTGACGCTGCAGCTGCTGGGCCATTTGGAGCCAGAGGCTCGGGGCTTCCCAGGGCACCCCTCCAGGCCTGTCCCATGCAGGTCTGCAGCTGCTGGGGGCCCGAGTGGTGGGTGAGGATGGGCTGTGTGGGGTGCGTGGTCACCCCTGTGCAAATGAGAACTGGCCCTTGTCATCGCTGCTCCCACATCCTCTCCTATGGGAAGACGCGGACACCGCTCATGTCACTCACGTGTTGTAGACACATTTTATTCATAAAAGACGCCTGCACTCAGTGTGAGAGGTTTTGGCCAACTGAGGGAGAAATGTCACGTTGTGGTCACGTCACTCCCGTGGGCTCTGCAGTACGAGAAGCTGAAGGGACGTCAATAGATGCCACGAATTTATGTTACACGCTGTGGTGTCCATCACCCGATAGTTACCGGTTAGGAGTAAGTAAATACTTGTTAAACCTACACAGCAGGAGAAGAGACTGTTCAGGCTTTGCTCCCCTTGGTGTGGGGCTTATTCACGAAGAGCTCAGTGGGCGTATGTGGAGTTCAGCGCGTTCCTGCGGGAGGAGCCCAAGCTGGCCTGTGAAGCCTCCAGAATCAGCTCGCAGCAGGTTTCCCACAAGGCACAGGCCTGGGGGATGCACTGGTCTCCTTTGAGCTGAAACACAATGATTCACACAGAATCACAAAAGCACCAGAGAACTAAGCATAGTCGCGTAACATCACTGTATACCTCGAGGTGGCTGCACCTGTCCTCGGTCCCCCTGGGAGAGCGAGCTCCTGCCACGTGCTTGCTCACATTACACATTAGCATCATGTCAAGCTTCATGGGTTTGTGGGGGCTTTTTAATCCTTTTCTGTTAAAATCTGAAGGATGGGTGATAAAGATGATGCAGGTAATTTATGCATAGTGCTTCTTGATGTGGGAATCCGGGGCTGACAGAAGGGTGTTGATCTGTGGTCATGTGTCTGTCGGACCTTCCTGGGGCCACGTGTGGACAACTCACCTGCCACAAACCTCGCCTGTGATGGGAGGAGACGAAGAGCCAACCACGTGTACACAACCCAGCAGACCCCGAGTCCCCAGGCGGTGCCTGCTGTTCTGAACAGTATTTGTTAATATCGAATGTTCATTTGGACCCTGGATCAGACACGTATCCAAAACTTAAGGTCCGAGTGCGTGGTCCTGTGTCACGTATGTGTGAGAAGCAATGTTGCCTACAGAGACAAACATCACTGTCACCTCCCCCACCTGGCCGGTGCCTGCCCACCACTTGGGTTTGCAGAGGAGACGACTACCGTCCGTCATGAACCAGACCCTCTGCAGGCAGGAAGGTGCGAGACCCCCACCACACCAGCCCCCGCCATCCACAGCCTGGTGTCCCCAGCGTCCCGAGTCACGGGGCATAACATTAGAGGGAACGCTGTCTGAAAGACCAGGGTGTCCGCGACAAGAACCTACGACCCAGAAAGCCCTCAGATACAAAGCCAAAAATGCCAACATGTTTGTAATTTGTGTCCTGACTCCTACTGGAATTGGTCGATCATTTGAGGACGACAGTCCTATGTAACTCAGAGAAGGTTGACATTCTCACGGCTTCCCTCCTTCCCCCTCTGCTCCTGTTTCCTCACTGGTCAGATGCACTGGGGTTCTGCAAACCTGGAGGCGTTACGTGGGGACAGCTATGTTCTGGGTCAGCCCTGAGGATGGTTCCAGAAACAAAAAGAAGTGACTCGGGAAAGTGGGAAGTTCCCTGTGAGCTGGACCCACAGGCTGTTCTTGGAAAGACGTGTGGGGCCACATCGACTGATCAGTTGTAGAGGACTGCGGTGGCCACAAGGACCTCGTAGATGGCCCGACGTTCAGAAACCAGAGAGCTGCATCAGCAAATCGCAGTGGGCCGGGGGTGGGGGGTGGTTGCTGTGGAACAGCGCTGCCACTCAGCCATGACGCCTGTGCTCTTTTTGCTCTCCATTAACCACTGTGCATGGTGGACCAGAAACCCTGTTGCTTTTTGCTGGAGTGTGACATGGACAAATACAATTGCCGATTATCACCGTGTTGCCCAGCGTGTCATCCGAGTAAGCCCACTCAGAACTACCACCCAGGGTCAGAGGAAGACACTGTCTGGCCCTGGAGGTGCCCTTCCAGTGCCAGAGTTCGGTTTCTAACCCCATGTCCACGTCCTACTCAGGAGGCTCAGCGCTCCGGGCTCTTCTATCCACATCACTGTGTGCCACAGGGCTGCCGCCCAGGCAGACACCTGCAGGGGCCAACACTAGCCTGTTGGGGTTTCTGGTATCTAACCTGATAAATACTTCATCTACCGAGGGCCTCTGACCACACTGGCTCTATCTGCACGTGCCTTCGATGCTTCTAGAAGGAGTGATTCATGTCCTCCTCGCATATTATGTTGTCCTCTTCTCCTTCCCCAGCCGACCTGGTCTTCAGTCTGGACTCCCTTCCTTCCACTTGAAGAAAAACAGCAGTAGGATTTCTCCTGGTCAGAATGCTGCTACATTACTATTTTGGAAGTTATATGGACTTGCTCGCCATCCTGGCAGGATCCTCTGTCAGTCATTACATGAACTTCTCTCCTCTGACATCAGCTGCAGCAACTTCCTCCTGGACAGATCTCCTGAGGCCAGGGGGCAACAGCAAAAATGAACTATTTGACCTGATCAAAATAAAACCTTCTGCGCAGTGAATGAAACAGCCAACAAAGCTAAGAGGCGGCCTGCGGAATGGGAGAAGATATTCACAAATGACATGTCATATAAAGGCCTGGTATCCAAGATCTATAAAGAACTGATACAACTCAACACCCAAAAACAAATAATCCAGTCAAGAAATGGGCAGAAGACATGAACAGACACTTCTCCAAAGAAGACGTACAAATGGCCAACAGACACATGAAGAAATGCTCCACATCACTCATCACCAGGGAAACACAGATCAAAACCACAATGAGATACCACCTCACACCAGTCAGAATGGCTAAAATCAACAAGTCAGGAAACAAGTATTGGCGAGGATGCAGAGAAAGGGGAACCCTCCTACATTGTTGGTGGGAATGTAAGCTGGTGCAGTCACTCTGGAAAACAGTATGGAGGTTCCTCAAAAAGTTGAAAATAGAGCTATCCTATGACCTCAAAATTACATTACTGGGTATTTACCCCAAAGATACAGATATAGTGAAAAGAAGGACCACCTGCACCCCAATGTTCATAGAAGCAATGTCTACAATAGCCAAACTGTGGAAGGAGACAAGATGCCCTTCAACAGACGAGTGGATAAAGAAGATGTGGTCCATATATAAATGGAATATTACTCAGCCATCAGAAAGGATGAAATCTTGCAACATGGATGGAACTAGAAGATACTAGCTAAAAAAGTCAATCAGAGAAAGACAAATACCATATGATCTCACTTAAATGTGGAATTTAAGAAACAAAACAAATGAGCAAAGGGAAAAAAAAAAAGAAAGAGAGAGAGACAAATCAAGAAACAGACCGTTACCTCTAGAGAACGCCCTGATGGTGATGGGGTGGGTGATGTGTGACTATCAGGCGGGGATGAAGGAGGGCACTGACGATGAGCACAGGGAGATGTATGGAAATGCTGACTCACGAAGTTGTACACCTGAAACTAATATTACACTGTATGTAAACTACCTGGAATTTAAATTTAAAACTTTAGAAGAGAGAGAGAGAGAAATCTCTGAAGGAAATAGTGACAAAGATTCTTTGCATGCAAACTTCAGTCCAGATCCTGAGGCTTCTCTTGGGCCCCTCTGTACCCCTCCTTGTAAATCAGGTTTAGCAAGAACCCTGCTCAGTCATTTGACCAGAGGCCCTCCCTCCGTGTCTGCTCACACCCCACGCCTGCTGGGGCTCCTCGTCCCTACTATTCCTAGTTGACCTCTGATCTCCAGGGCTGCTGTCATCAGAGTCCTATCAGCAGGTGTGTGTGTAAGGGGGATACAGCCAGAATCCCCCCACACAACATTTCCTTAGTGATTTCCCACCCTCCGACCCCCACCTGCCCACCTCCACTGCCCTCACACCCCACCTGAACAGGGGCTCCGTCCTTGGTAAGCACCAGGGACTGATTTCCCTTTCACAAGAATGGAAATGAGAAATTTCCTAGTGAAGGAAATAATTCAGGCCAAAAGCCAAGAGGCAGAAAGATCTGGAAAGTGGTGAGCGTGGCTGGAGCACGGAGGGTGTGGCCTCATCCAACGAGAGGAACTGGCCTTTCTCTGTGAATTTAAAATGGGCCGCTGGGCATTCCCCAGTTTTATCAAACAGAAGATCTTCTGTTGGTTGTAGGGAAGGTAATTATACAGCATTTCCAAAAATGTCCAGGATTTATCCTCTGGGTCTGAAAATGACTACTTTTCAAAAAATTTCCAAGAACTTTGACTCAGAATGGCATAAATTAGATGCACAGACCCCCAACTTTACTTTTCTCATCATTAAGTTACACATACAGTGACGAGTTACTGCCTGGAAAACTGGGGTATCTGAGCATGGACAGGCTCGCCATCTGGAGGAGGGTGGGGGAAGCTCATCATCCCCGCAGACCTCTTGCCTTCCCAGGTCCCGAAACCTTCCTTGGTGCCTGTAACCGCCGACACAGGCCCCGGTCTGCACTTGGACCTGTGAGTTCAGGGACACATGTGAAAAGTGAAAAATACCCACGGAGCAGCGCAGAACTAACTTCTGGAAGCATCTCCCCCGGGCCTCACCCTGGTTCCTGTGCCTCTCCGGGCAAGAGCACTCACACTGCTCTCTCTGCCCTAAAATGCAGAGCCAGGCAGCGGCCCAGTTGGGGTGTGAGCAGGAAGGGTTGGGGGTCCCCAGAAAGAGAAAGAGAAGTCACCTTCTGCCTCAGCTCTTTCCCCAGATATGTCTTATAGGCTCTGCCGACCTGGGGGACATCTGGCAGAATATCCAGATGGGCTCAGAATTACAAAGAAATGCAAAATCCCAGCCCTTGAGAATTTTAAGGGAACGAAGGGAATGCGGAAGGCAGCTACCCGTTCAGGTCCAACCTCAGGAGAAACGAGAAGGGAAGTCAATGGTGACGCTTCCAGTCCCATTTGCACAGCAAAAAGGTCCCCCGTGCCTTACATAATTATATTTTGGGGGAAAATATTCTATTCTCTGAAGAACAGAAATCTTTAATTCTGGTGAAGTCAAATGTGTAACTTTTTTGTCCTGTGTAAGAAATTTTGACTAAACCCAAGAAGGAATATTTTCTCCTGTTTCCTTCTGGAAGATTTTCAGGATTAGTTTTTATTTTTAAGTCTATGCTTTACCGCAAGTCATTTTTTGTGTGAGGTGTGAGATAGGAATCAGGCTTACGTTCCAACTGTGCACCTGCTTGTTTTCAGCAGCATCACATCCCGGGCAGTTTTATGGGATGGACACTGCAGAAAATCAATGGACTGTGTATGTGCAGAAAACTTCTCAACCCTCCCCGCCGTCCTGTCCATCTATTTGCCTGTCCTGTGTCATTACCATACTTTCTAGATACTGAAGCTTTATAATGACACCTGAAATCAGGCAGCGTATGTCCTCCAGCTCTATTATTTTTGTAAAGAATGTTCCGGGGGACCTGGGTGGCTCAGTCAGTTATGTGCCCAACTCTTGATTTCAGGTCAGGTCGTGAACTCAGGGTCGTGAGATCGAGCCCCACATGGGGGCTCTGCTGGATTCTTCTCTCTCCCTCTGCCCCTCTCTTATGCATTCTCTCTCTCTCTTTCTCAAATAAATATATCTTTTTAAAATATGATATTTATAAACTCCATCTAGGCCTGGTATTTGTTTATGAGCTAAAGATGGTAGAGATACAAACAGAGATATAGAGGCAGAGTTTTAATAATGAACTTAACTCATTTAATTAAAAGAGGACTAATTCAGATTTTCTGTATTTGTATCAGTTTGGGTAAGATGTTTACCAAAGAATTTATTTCATCTAAGTAATGAGATTTCTTCACATTGAGTTATTTTTAATATTTCTTGTTATCCTTGTTATACCAGCAAGATCTGCAAGGATATCCTATCTCTTGTTGTTTTCTACTCACATTTTTACCAGATTTGGGTTGGAGACAGTCTTTTTTTTTTTT
>RCUC01137450.1:0-12753 GCA_003697995.1 Taxidea taxus jeffersonii | reverse complement strand
CTTCTTCCAGAAGCTTGCCCAGTATTCTCATTATCTTTATTCCACTTTTTTCTTTTTTTTTTTTTTAAGATTTTATTTATTCATTTGAAAGAGAGAGGGAGCATAGGCAGGGAAAGTGGGAGAGGGAGAAACGGGACCTCCGCTGAGGAGGGAGCCTGACACAGGGCTCAATCCCAGGACCCTTGGATCATGACCTGAGCCAAAGGGAGATGGTTACCCAGCTGAGCCACCCAGGTGCCCCTTTATCCCACTTTAATGTTTTCCTCTGAGTTGACTTGTTCAGTAACCGCCCAGAAATCAATGAGTCAGTGTTTTAATTAATCTTGTATATTTACTGTATTATATAATTATATACATAAATAACTTAATTCATTCTCACATATTTGGTATATGTATATAATACATAAATATATCATCCCCAAGGGTGTGTCTTCTTGAAATTGTCCCTATTTACCTCTTCATGTGCATGTGTTTTATGTCTTTCCTTAAAGAAGTAGCCTAAAAATTGGGCATGATATAGAGAAGTTGGACTGATGAGGAAATATGGGGCCTGGAATGGGAGCTAAGCAGAGTTACAATTTTCTGCATTTGTATTTAGACCCTCAGATCAGTATGGAAAGAAAGGAAAAGTCATAGATCTTCTATAACAAAGTTACCATTATAAATATTGTGGACTTTTAATCAACTAATAAACTTACTAGCTGAATATGCTCCATTATTTGAAATGATAGGAAAAATAATATAACAACTGATAAGTTTGTTGTTTTTATTCAATAAGATACTGAACATGAAATTCTTAGCAAGCTGCCTGGCAGGTAGAATTCAAAACAATTGCCTGCTTTAAAATCACTATACACAGAGGGTGCCTGGGTGTCTCAGTCATTAAGCAACTGCCTTTGGCTCAGGTCATGATCCCAGGGTCCTGGGATTGAGCCCTGCATCCGACTCCCTGCTCTGCGGGAAGCCCACTTCTCCCTCTCCCACTCCCCCTTCTTGTGTTCTCTCTCTTGCTGTGTCTTTCTATGTCAAATAGATAAATAAAATCTTAAAAAAAATTAAAATCACTATATGCATTCATTGCCATGGTGGTTAGAGGACCTTACAGCTATTAGATTGTAGGTTGAGTGTTGATCACCCCCAGTCCTGAGTTTACACATCCTACAACTAAAGGATGCACTGGAGCTCTTCAGTGATCTTGCCAAACTTAAAATTCCATAGTTTCATAGTAAGGAATGGTAAGCAGGAGGGGAAAAGAAAGAAAAGGAAAGCAGAATGAACTAACAAAAGAAAGAAAGAGAGGGAGGGAGGAACAAAAGTTGAGGGCTGAGAGAACAAGAAAGTGACCAGGATTTTGATTTGGCTGAGAAACTGTATACAGAGGCATTTTAAACTTAAGGGCAAAAGTAAAGCCTATTAAAAGATAAACTGAGGCATGTCAAAAATTATGAGTTTTTCTGATCCAAACTCATTCCACCTGGGCAGTGCTAACCCAGAAGTAAGCAAGAGCTTTCCACAGACAGGAACTCCAGGAGAGACTTTTCTAGAGAAAAAGTGAAAGTAAAGTAAGGAAAATATTGACTGGCTGTTGCTTAAAGCGCAGTCAGCTATTTGTGATCAGTTGTCCTTAGGTTTCCGCTTGAAATTTTGAGGCGTGAAATTTCAGTTTGCTTATGCAGGTCATCATGGTATTAGCCTCCCTCCTCCCATCTCAATAGCCTCCTTGTTTAATTAAATTAACAATCGTTAATTAAGGAACAGTGAGGAGTTTACTTTTATAAAATAAAGGATCACTTTAAAAGCAGGCATCTGCCCACATCACCAAGTAAAATGCAGATTACATAGAAGTTATGATTTATCTGAATTTTAAAATATAACTCATACTGGGTATAAATTAAGCATTTTAAAATTAGAGTTAGTGCTGCATAATCTATGCTCACAGGTTTGAGAGTAAGTGCTCTTGTCGTTACTTTTAGAGGAAATCCTGAAAGATACTTGGGAGTCAAAGACTTGCCACCATGATTACTAGGGCTATTATTTCTGGTTGTCTCATCAGCAGTAAGATTGGACACACTGTAATGAATGTGAGTTAGTCGAATCGCATTGAAATGAATTTGGAAAGCTGTCCCCTAAAGTTTCCCTGCCTGATTTTTCTCTTTCTTACTTGTTAATCCCCAGAAAGCCCTGCACATAATTATTCATGTGTAAAGGACAGAAGAGATGGGATTATGTGAGAGAGGACGTTGGGACTGCCTCTAAATGTCTCATTTTGCATACCTAAATCAGTTTCGCCCTCTGTCTCTCAGAGTCATCAGGAGAATAATTGAAATGTTTTGGAAACACCTACCCATTTCAAGTTGCAAAGGCTTTATTACTTTGGCAAGTGCTCCTTTGGCTACAGCAAATCTAAAATGTGAATTGGAGAATGTGTTAGTGTTTGCAAAATCCATGCTGCTAAATTGTTTCTTTAAATAAAATCGAAGTCAGCAAAAATGTGATTCTACAGCTGCTGTTTCACAGTGAGTTCCAGGACTTATCAGATTTGAAGAATTCCTAAGCTTTTAAAGGAGAATCCACTTCTGTTTTGTTAATGATTCCTTTGTTTCATATTCAGAATGAAAAGAAAACTAGTTTTTACAAATCTTTGACTTTCTTGGAAGTTGATGACATGGGAAAAAAAAAAAAAGAAGAAGAGCAATGTTCCTTTCTGGGACATCTATAAAGTCAAGCCTAAATTTTTTGCATGGAATTTATGTGAATATTATATCAAGCTTTTTAAAAATGTGGTTGGCATTAAGTCTTTGGTTTATTATAAATTGGTTTCCACATGAAATGCTTTATATAGTATAATAAATTGATTGCCACTGTATATTGGTTTGTGTTTGTAATATATTGGATTGACTGAATAATAAATCTTTCTTTTCAGCAATTACTTTTATTGGTGTGAGTAAATTATATTGGTTTCACAGTGAGCCAAAATGTTTTGCATCTAAATTATATTGTCTTGGTCAGGTGATACTGAGTTTAACATTTAATTTAAAGATCGGAGGAAAAAATATATATGAATATTGCTTCTCTTATGATAATTACATCATTTTTTATAGATAACAATAGTTCACTCCAAAGTCTCATGTTAAAGTTGAAGAGATTTAACTTACATAAATCTTTTCATATTCTATGCCAGTTTGTGTTTCAATTTTTGGTATAGAAGATGTAGAATGTATTTTATTGTTAGCCGGAACTCTGATCAAGGTGTGTGATACACAAGAGATCGCATTCATCACAATATAAGGTAGAACATTCTAAGAATTACAGCTTTTCAAAAATGATAGAAATTTCTTCAAGTCTTAAGATAACGAGTCTCTAATACAAAATGGTTGTGTTTAATACCAATATGATAGTGTATTATAGTTGGAATTCTTGCGCTTGTTAAAAGTTTGAGTTTTGTGACTTTTCAAATTCTTTAAAATGGAAAGATACTGTCAAAATAAAACTGCGGTTTATAGAATTCTAGAATTTGTTATTATCACTGCTTATTTAATTCTTGCAACTAACGTGATCAAGCAACTGCTTTGTGCTTTCAAGTTTCTTGCAATTTAACATAGTAATTAGAAGCCTATATGGAAATAAATGACTAAAATTATAACACAGGAAGAAGTACCTGTGATGAACAAAGAGAAGTTGTCTGTGTGGTTCAGAACATACTGAGTTTAGGGTGTGATTGGTCTCCAAGTGGACAGGTCAGGTGGATATAAGGTCTAGAGATCAGGTAAGAATTTGGGAGTGGAGTTGAAGACTTTCAGCAAACTGAAGACTTAACAGAGCATGAGAATATAAAGGAAGGATATAGAAAGAGGTTAGGGTTAGAGGACCAGAGATAAATGTGGACAATTAAGCCTCAGTCAAACAAAAAGAACTATGTATGACATCGGTAATTACCTCCTTAAGCCCATTCTCCTGTATTTTGTGTCAGAAATTCTTTCTTTTTTTTTTAATTGTGTTATGTTAGTCACCACACAGTACATCATTAGTTTTGATGTAGTGTTTCACAACCCACTGTTTGCATACAACACCCAGTGCTCCATATTCAATCCATGCCCTCCTTAATACCCATCACTGGGCTCACCCAACCCCAATTCCCTCTAAAACCCTCAGTTTGTTTTACTGGAGTCCATAGTCTCTCATGGTTAGTTTCCCACTCCATTTTCTCCCCCTTCACTTTTCCTTTCCTTTTCCTAATGTCCTCCATGCTATTCCTTATGTCTCACAAACTAGTGAAGTCGTATGATAACTGACTTTCTCTGTTTGACTTATTTCATTTAGCAAAATTTCCTCCATTCCCATCCATGTTGATGCAAAGGTTGGGTCTTCATCCTTTCTGATGGCTGAGTAATATTCCACTGTGTATATGGACCAAAATCTTCTTTATCCATTCATCTGTTGAAGGGCATCTGGACTCTTTTCACAGTTTGGCTATCATAGACATTGCTGCTATGAACAATGGGGCACATATGGCCCTTTTTTTTTCACTACACCTGTATCTTTTTTTTTTTTAATATTTTATTTATTTATTTGACAGACAAGATCACAAGTAGGCAGAGAGGCAAGCACAGAGAAGAGGAAGCAGGCCCCCCGCTGAGCAGAGAGCCTGATGTGGGGCTTGATTCCAGGACCCTGGGATCATGACCTGAGCTGAAGGCAGAGGCTTTAACCCACTGAGCCACCCAGGTGTCCCATCATTACACCTGTATCTTTGGGGTAAATACCCAATAGTGCAATTGCTGGATCATAGGGTAGCTCTGTCACAACAACTTCTATCAAGACATGTCTCCAAAGGCAAGGGAAACAAAAGTGAAAATGAACTTTGGGGACTTCATCAAGATCAAAACCTCCTACACAACAAAGGAAACAATCAACAGAACAAAGAGGGAACCCACAGAATGGGAGAAGATATTTGCAAATGACACTACAGACAAAGGCCTGATATCTAAGATTTATAAAGAACTTCTCAAACTCAATGCCCAAAAAACAAATAATCAAGTCAAAAAATGGACAGAAGACATGAACAGACACTTCTCCAAAGAAGACACACAGATGGCTAACAGACACATGAAAAAGTGTTCATCATCATTAGCCATCAGGGAGATTCAAATCAGAACTACATTGAGATACCACCTTCCACCAGTTAGAATGGCAAAAATCGACAAGGTAAGAAAAAACAAATGTTGGAGAAGTTGTGGAGAAAAGGGAATCCTCTTACACTGGTGGTGGAAATGTAAATTGGTATAGCCAGTTTGGGAAACAGTGTGGAGTTTCCTCAAAAATTAAAAATATAAATTCTTTCCATTTAGCTAGGCTCTTATCTACCCGCATAGAAGCACATTTCGATGTGACTAAGTGTCTTCTAGTTAGATATGAACGGAAGTGAAATATACAACTTCCAGATACCATTTTTTAAAAAGATTTTATTTATCTAAGAGAGCATGTGCATGAGCAGGGGCAGAGGCAGAGGAAGAAGGAGCAGGGAATGATGAGCAGGGACTAGATCCCAGGGCCTCTAGCATCATGACTTGAGCCAAAGGCAGGCACTTAACTGACTAAGCCAGGCACCTCCCAGATTTTATTTTTATAAGGAAGTCACTTCTGCTCCATTCTCCCTGACAGGGAACTGGCTCATACTTGATGGCACAGAGGGAAACTGTGTGTTGAGGATTCCAGGGTTAACAAGGTTACTGTACTTTCTCATGGAAAAGAGCACCATAACTACTCTGAACTACCTATTTCTAAAATATGTGCCCCAAATTTTGTATCATCTTTAAGCTCTGTTTTGGGGGGCCCAAGTTTGCCACAATTTAAGTTGTACTATAAATAATACAAATATTAAAAAAAAAAAAGACTGAGCCATAGTGGCACCTTAAAACACATTTGATGATCTGAAAGTATACAAACTAATTAGGCTTGTTTTTTTAGGTCGATATTTAAAATTTTTATTAGTTGCTATTTTGGCATGACATGTGGCCAGGATCATTTTAAATCTTTTTAAAATGTATCAGTTTCTTTGGAGCCTAGTGGAAAGGTTCACCAAACTAGCTGTACATCAGAATTACCTGGCAAACTTTTAACCCACTGAGCCTTTTTTTTTTTTTTTTAAGATTTTATTTATTTACTTAACAGAGAGAGAGAGATCACAAGTAGGCAGAGAGGTAGGCAGAGAGAGAGGGGGAAGCAGGCTCCCTGCTGAAAAGAGAGCCTGATGTGGGCCTCTATCCCTGTACCCTGGGATCATGACCTGAGCCTAAGGCAGAGGCTTTAACCCATTGAGCCACCCAGGTGCTCTGACCTGGCAAACTTTTAATTGCTCAGAGTTTCACACATGTCCTTGAGGGAATTCTGATTGAAATCTATAAATAAAGTTTAAATATTTATGGCCTATGTTGCAGAACAAATCCCACTGATAAGTAGCTTACCAGAGAGGTTTCTTTGGGGCCATTTGTTATAAAAATAGACAAATATTTCCTAGAAGGACATAGGCAAACATAACCCATGATGGGTTTGCCATGGATGGCAACAACAATGTGTTATAAAATAGTATTCAGGGCAAAACCTAAATAGAAAAAAGAGCCCATTTTATACAAAGTTAAATTCCCATAAAACATATTTATCAAGAAGCATTATCACTAAGAGTAGAGCATCACATATCAAATGTAGAAATTGTTTGAGATATACAGAAAAATCAAAATGACACATGTGCATGATACTTCAAACCTATAAAAATAAAATAAATTGATCAGACATTTAATTAATAAATGGAGATCAAATGTTGAACCCTTTGAACATAGACAACAATCCATATTTAACCATTTAAAGAACTAATTAAAAAGAAGTTATCAGATACCACATAATATTTTTAAAAAGAGCATTCTGTACTCTAGCTATAGCACAGCCATTGATTTTAAACTTATTGTTTTATATTTATAAGAAATTTATCAAATCATCATCACTCTTGCATGCTTTTTAATTCTACTTCACTAAAATTGGTTTCTATCTTTCTCTATCACTATAAACTGTGGTGTGCTGAGCTTTACTGTACTGAAGTGATTTTTATGGCTTCTGTATATGATGGTTATCTATGTTTACCTGAAATATTTTTTTAAATAATGATTTCTCTAATAAGCACTATCAATTTTAGAGTGGTTAATTTGTAGTCAAAATTGCTATATAAGATCATGAACTTAAATTAAATTTTTACAGTTTGAAACTTTCACTACAACACTAAAATATGATAATATACTCCAGGCTTTCACAAGATTTTTGTTATTACAATGCTTTTGAAAAAAAAAAAAAACAAACAAACAGAAAACCAAATAAACAGAAAAAACATTTCAAGTAGGGATTATGAATTTTCAATTAGATTTGTTTTAACAAATGTACAATCAAAATTTGTATATTTGTCTTTCATTTCTGAACTGTCATAGTTTATTTTGAATGAGTTTCTTCATCTTATTAAACACTTCCATTGAATGAAGTCATGTCAATCATACAGTAACTTTGATTTGAACTATTTGAAGTGTTTACTCCTAAGATCAAAAGCGTGTGTCTCCACATGTGTTAAAATTATTAACTAGAAAACTGACACAGATTTAGTTATCTAAAATCATACTTCTAAAGGTCTATAACTACGCTATCTAATAAAATACTCACTAACCACATGTGACTATTTAAATTTAAATGAAATGAAATGAAAAAATCCCATCCCTTGGTCTCATTAGCGACCTTTCAGGTACTCAATAGCTGTATTTGCCTATGACTACTGTATTGCATAACATAGATAGAGAATATTTTCATTTTTGCAAAAATGTTCCCTGGGCATTTTTTTTCAAAAACAGGAATTTTCAGCAATCGATTTATCCCATTGTCTTACCCTAAATTTTAAAGTCTGTATAGCACAAATTATTTTTCTGTGGAAAAATAGTTCCATAGCATGGTACATCAAGTGTCGGGTATTTGAATTTTGTGGCAATGAAATAATGGACAATTTTTTTTTTTTAAAGCAAAATGCTGGGCAAAGTTAAATAGCTTTAGGATAGCAGGACTCCATATAGCCCTAATAAACCTAATGTGTGTGAACAGTTTAACTCTTTGAGAGGGGTATATTATGTAATGTGTCTTAAATTTATATGACTACAGGATCTCCACATTTTCTTTTTTCTTTTGAGGCGTCTCTTGGAATATCACATGTGAAATATGTTATTTTAACGATTATCAAAGAAATAGACTTTCAAAATATATTTTGGAAAACATTTGCTTAGACAAGTCCAAATCATCAGAACATTTATACTGTGCTCATTTAGGCAATTATGATTCTATTTTATAAAATTATTTACTGTATTACATTACTGGCCATCTTCCTAACTACTATAACCTTTTGTGGTCTATATTAGTAGATTAAAATATGAACTGCCTCAGATAGAAATCAGTCTATCACAACACATTACTATTCATTAAATAAATAGACTGTATTTCTAGTATGATATAATATTGATTTATTTCAATTTAGAGAATCAATAATAAAAGTACATTACTTAGAGATCTTCTGACCAATTCATGCTTCCCTTTTTTTCTCCCTTAAATTTCCTCAAAGTTTACTTCCTCATGAAATTTTTAACTTTCCCCCCCCAAATGACAGCTAAATTATTCTATCACTTTCAGTAGCTAATATTATATTGCTAAAATCTTACTATGTCTTAGACAATATACTAGTCTTTTCATACTATCTTTGCTTTATCTTTTCACTATTCCTTAGAAAGCCAAATGTCCTACCCATTTTATGGATGGTAAATCTGGTACTTGAAATGATCCGTGTGTCCATGTACATAGCCAGCCAGTTGCAGTCATGGGTTTTGTACCTTGATCTTTCTGACTCCAAAGACCAACGATGTTCTTTCCGGTGTTTTATATTGTCCCTCAAGTCTTACATGAGTATTTCCTTTTTTCTGACACATTTTTTACTTGGCTGGGTGACAAATTCCTTAAATATTCCAGAGTTTATATCATGTATTCCCTAGCTTTATGTATGCATCATGCTTCAGGCTCTGTACGTCTGTTCTTGATTGTTTTTCCAAAAAGAATGACCATGTTCTCCATCTTTTTTTTTTTTTTTTTAAGATTTTATTCATTTATTTGACAGACAGAGATCACAAGTAGGCAGATGGGCAGGCAGAGAGAGGAAGAAGCAGGCTTCCTGCTGAGCAGAGAACCCAATGCGGGGCTCGATCCCAGGAGCCTGGGATCATGACCTGAGCCGAAAGCAGAGGCTTTAACCCACTGAGCCACCCACGCACCCCCATGTTCTCCATCTTAACCTGTTTCCACATTAATCAGAGATGTGTGTAACTCCAAGACCTGAGGACTGCATGGCAGGTGCTCCCCTTTTCTGTCTGCCAATCCAGTTGGAACCAGTTTGGTCCTTCACCCACGGCATTGCTCCAACCTCCATTTCTGCTTCCCCTCTCCCACTCCTGGAGAACCTTATGATTACATCAGAACTGACGGATACATTATCCAGATAATTCCCGATAATCTCAGCTAATTTGCAACCTTAAATCATCTGCAGTCTTCATTCATCTAACATATTGACAAGTTCCAGAAATAGGCACATGCGCATCTTTGTAAGGCCCTCATTCTGCATGACACAGGGAAGGAGATGTCTAAGCACATTCTGTCTTTTCACTCCTGAATGAAATGTCTGCAATTTGGTGTATCCGTTAGTTTTCTCCTTTCATATGATAGTGAACAAGTCTAGACAATCTCAGGAAAACCTGATCACATATCATATGCTTCCTTTTACTAGGCATAGACAAGATGAATGACAGAGAATGTACAATCACCGAGCCACTTACTTTCCACCTGAGTTTGTAATGTGCACATGGCATGATTGCATAGGGAATACTTACTTAAAAACCTCATTTTACTATTCCTTATTTATGTCTCATTATTAGAGTAAGGCAAAATGCAATACCTATTTTCTCATTTGAATGTTTCTATTTGACAAATTAGTAATCTAAGTGGTAAGAGTGTCTTTCCTCAAAAGGCAAAACAAGTTAGTTTTACCTTGAAAGAAAAAAAAAATATCTGGCATATGTATTTATTTACTCCTTTATTAATAAGAAACTAGAATTTGGAAATCTTTACTCTCATTTTCCAACTGTTGAACTGTGCTAATCTAACTGAGGTAAACTCGTTTCTACCTTTACAAAATCCCCTTCACTCTGTTCCTGGGTTAGAGCAGGCCAGAAGAACTTGTAGAAGATTTAGAGATGAAAGCAAAAGAGCGGCTTTTTGGTTTTAGGAATTTATTTCCATTAATCCTGGGAAATAGGTGTGCTGACAGGAAGTGTCCCCTGGTAGCCTTTGCTGTGGGTATTGAGAAAGTTGCAATGTGGGCACCTCATATCCTCTTTAAGCCAACCAACCAATTGCTTGGCTACTTTAACCTGTGAATAAGGATTTTACTGATTGAAAGCTGAGCACAGAGCAGAGAAGGAAAAAGGGACCTATCAGCCCAGTTCCACCACGGATTATTCTTTAATAATCTCTCTGAAGGTTGTCTCAGGTCTTTTTGCTGTTCTTTGCATTCATCATTTTTGCAGCTGGAGCACTCTAAAAGTGATTCTTCTTTGACAGGGTTTTGAGACTTTTGTTCTCTTGGCTGAATGTGCCTGCATGCTTTGTCCTTAAATCTTAAAAGGTCTTTTAATTTTTAGTTATCTGTTTAATTTTTCCCTGATAATACACTTTTTTAAAACTAGTTTAATTTTCATTTCTAGGCACTTCATAGAGAAAAGAATTATTTTTATGTGCCTTGTGTGCCATCTTCCTGAAGTTTAGTTTTGATATTTATTGACAAAAGACACTTTTCTTTTTAAAAGTAATTATGAAATGAAGTAGCTTTAGTATATGAAGTGCCCCACAGTTTTCTGAGTCAATTAAAATAATGATCACTTGGGCAAACTCTTCAATATGGTTCTTTAAGTTGACTATATTTATCTGCAAAACATCAAATACAAATCAAAGTGCTAAATGTTTTCATAAATGAGTTTGAAATTTAACTTTATTTTGAATACCTGAGATGAGCATCTATTATTCACACCTTATTTTCATTGATTTGAAGAGTGTAAAATGAATTAAATCCTATGTAGAATATTCTGTGACTTAAACAGTCACCTGAATAAATTGTACCTCAGAAGACTGAAAATTGTATTGCAATCGTTATCCTTTTTGGTGATGTCACTTAATGCCAATGAAAGTTCACTTTGTATTGGTCCTTGGGATCTAGATCTCCTTCATAGATTGATACCTTCACAACTGATTAGCTATACATTTTTACTTAGACATTAAGATAAATAAGATTTCTATGTTCATCACCTTGTTCAACTACTGCCATTTATTGTGAATATAAAATGTATAAAAGCTCAATATCAGAATCATCATTAAGTATTTTAAAGACCATAGATACCAAAACACAACTTCAGAGCTACTGATTTAGCAGCCATCATCACTGTTCCCCATCATCCAGCTATTTATCTATCTATGTATTATCTGTGTATCTATGTATCTATATCTATCTATGTATGTATGTATGTATGTATGTATCTATCTATCTATCTATATCATCTACCTCACATCTATAATCTATCTTTTTTCTGATCACTTGCTATTTAAAGTAGTGAATCAGTATAGACTTCAGGTGAACTGTATAGAAATATCAGTCCCCTTTGTGGAAGAGGATGTGTTAGTGTGTGTCACATTAAGATTGGAAAAAAAGTAAGTGGCTTTGTTCTTCCTCTCCTTCATTCCTTCCTGTCTTCCTATTCTCCTTCCTCTCCTCTTTAATTTCTCCCTTTTTGGGGGAAGTACTGAAAATATTCTAGAAGTTTCCCTACTGAATTCCCCCAACTTACACTAGCCACAACTGGACCAAACTCAACAAATACTGATTACCAGTAAATCATATGGAACCAAGGCAACTGGCTTAAACTTCGGTGACCCAGGCTTTACACATGGACAAAGGAGAGGTTAGCTTTCCTAGTTATACACTGGCAAGTTTGACAAACAAACAAGAACTCCAGCAAAGCAGACAGCTAAATAGATGTAGACAATGATCAACCATTTTAGATGAACATTTTCTCACACTTGTCTTTGTATCACTGATGTCTATAACCGTACATAGCATAAGTGAAAAGCTTATTAAGTTCATTCTGACTGTATAGCAAAAACTTATGAGGGTGCCTGGGTGGCTCAGTCAGTTAAGCGTCTGACTCTTGATGTCATCGTCTCAGGGGTGCTGAGGTCCAGCCCCCACCCCAATCAGGCTCTGTATTCAGCAGGGAGTCTGCTTGAAATTCTCTCTCTCCCTCTCCCTGTGTTCATCCCCACTGTTCTCCCCCAACTCCCTCTCTAAAATAAATAAATAAATCTTAAAAACTAAAAATTAAAAACTTATGTTCAGGCTGCTCTGCCACCTTCTTTAAAAATAGAATAGAATTCACCATCAATTTCTAAGTTGATACTTAGTGAAGTGTTCAATAAAATACTAAAGATGAATTTAAGAAAATAAGGAAATGATTCTACCACACTATTTGACCAATTCAGAAATACCTTTCCGCAGTTCACTTCAGTTTGATAGAAGCTTAATTTACATAGTAAGGAAGTTCCAAGACTGGAATGCAGTGAAGTTTTGTCAGAGATTTAGAAGAT
>RCUC01137448.1:0-10829 GCA_003697995.1 Taxidea taxus jeffersonii | reverse complement strand
CCACACAAAATCCAGAAGAGCTTTCTGCATGTCACCTGATATGACAGTTAGGTCTTGGTGTCAAAGTCCTGCAGGATTCTACTGTCTCAAAACTCTGTAGCTTTGTCTCTACAACATAGCCCACCAGTACACAATCCCTGTAATTAAGCACTAGGTATAAAGGAAGACTTAGCTGATTCTTCAATGGGAACAAGCAAATCCAATCATCCCAGCATGTTATAAATTAATTAACACCCAGACTGTTAATCTTAATCAAAAACAACCAGCAAAATTCCTAGTTTGTCATAATTTGTCATCTTTGGTCAAAAGCTACCATGTTTTCCGAGTTCAGGTGTATGAGTGAGAGGTGTATACTTTCTCTAATCTGTGTGATGGATGATGGGAGTGACCTTAACTTACTAATTGGCTGTGGAAGAGCTGAAAGATTCACAGGTCCCCAGTTCACACCGGAGGAAACACAGTATGTGTGGCCTCTCACAGTGCAACTATCCCCTCCTGTTATGGCTCAAAAAACCCTTGTCATGGATTCTTCTCTCCCAAATTTCCTACAACAGAAGTAGTAAGTATTTCAATCTTTTTGGTACAGTGAAATGTGTCACTAACAGCTAGCACATATTTTTGCAGGTGAGTACCAGGTTAACTTTACTCTTTCTTTCTTTCTTTTTTTAAGGTTTTATTTTTTTATTTGTCAGAGAGAGACAGAGAGCACAAGCAGGCAGAGTGGCAGGCAGAGGCAGAGAGAGAAGCAGGCTGAGCAAGGAGCTCAATGTGGAACTAGATCCCAGGACCCTGGGATCATGACCTGAGCCAAAGGCAGTGGCTTAACCAACTGAGCCACCCAGGTGTCCCAACTTTACTCTTTCTGTAAACATTTTCACTTCATCACTTTTCAGTGTTAGGTAATAACAAGCAAGGAAAAAAAAAAAGGTTTCTAACAAATTGTCTGGTGCAAGATTTAAGCTAATAAAATAAACATGGCTCCTGGTGTCTTGAAATTATGTCTAAATAGAAAATATTGATAAAGGAAAGCATATTGAGAGACCTAAGTCTTTCTCTTCATTCATTTAAGCAAGACATTACTGGGCATTTAATTTGAGGCAGGCACTGTGCAGATGCCTGCAAGTAACTGACCACTTGGAAAAACAGATGTGCTCACAGAGAAGCAAAGAACAAAACAGAAGGTAACAAGTGCCATGTTGGGTTAATAAGCAGTGCAAAAGGGGAAAGCAGAAAAAGGAAAAATAGACTTTCAAGGCGTCCAGCCCCTATTTTTTGGTTCCATTCATCATAGTGGTAATTACTTATCCAATGTCTGTTTTTCTTCTAAAATATGAATTCCAGGAAGGCAGAAGTTTTTTTCTTTCTGGGGTATTACGAGCACCTAGTTTTTGGGACAGAATTCATAAAGGCCTTCAGCCAGGGGTAATGCAGACCTTGGAAACTGACCCAAAGATATTATATATATATGTGTATATATATATACACACACACATATATATATATACATATGTATATGTATACATATATATACACACACACATAATATATTATATTTTATATATATTTTACATTATATAATATAAATACAATATATTATGTGTATATATATATTTTTTTTTTTAGTGAGCACTCAGGGGACCGTGGGATGATGACCATTACCTTCACCTGGTGAGCAGACAGACACATAGCCAGAGTCTACATAGCACTTGGGAGAGGCCAAGAGGCCACAAAAAAGTCTCATGGGAATGGCAAACGGAGCTTCTCAAAGCACCTGATGAAATTCTCACCCTGCTCAGACAGTAGAGATTGCAGTAGGATATCTTCATGGGAATTGGTGGTCAGGGATGCTTGCCCTTCCTATAAAGCTTATCCCACTCAGTCCTGTGGTTTGTACAGCTGTGTCTGGAGCATCAAGTTGAATGCTTTACTGACGATAAAGAAACTTGCATTCTTTTCCTTTTCTTATTAATATTTTCCCTGTAGGGTCAATTGCCACTTACTAGCACCAATCCAGACACTTAATTAAGTGTTCAATAAGCAGTTTTTGGATGCATGAATATTACATGGATACATTTTCTGATTATAGAAGTCCTTTATGGACATATTAAAAATTTAGAGAATGTGAAAATACAATGATGACTATTAAACTCTACTCCAGCCTCTATAAGTACAACGAAACTTGTACAGCCTTGAATTTATGTAAGGTCAGATACCCTTCTGTGTATACATATGAATATGTATAAAATACAAAGAAAAAATGTGCCAGGAACATATGGAAGATGTGCCCCACTTTCAAAGTATTTTAAGAAAGTTATGATATTTGAAAGGAAAGGCTGGGGCTTGGTAAGAGGTCATAGTTTGCTTTGTAGTCATCTCTGACATTTATTTCTTGATTATTTGATTTCTCAAAGGTTAAGAGAGATGTATGAAAGGCTCTTACAAGGACAGTGGCACTCAGCTTTCCCTGGTATTTCTAACAACATTTAGATATCCCGAGTAAAAAGGCTGACGGTTGTTCACTCTAACATTGGATTGTGTGTTTATTTGTGTGACAATGCTTGGAACTCTTGGCTATCCATACTGCGATCCCTTCTGCATTTTGGTTTGACTTGCGGAGTATTTGTTCATGTTTTTAACTTTCCTGTAAAGTTTAGATGGATCTTGGGCAGTTCTCCTCTTTAACATCTTAGTTTCCTTATCTGTAAAATGGGAACAAAAGTAGTATTGCCTGAGAAGTTTTCTATGAAGATGAAAAATCGATATACCTATAAAGCACTCACCGTAAGCCTAATGGACAATAAACACTAGCTGTGATTACCTTAGATGTGGGACTTGTGTCTTTCCTATATTATCCCAGTCAGAGGAGTCTTGTCTTTTATTAAGTCATCTTAATCCTCTTCCTTTATTATTGGAATTAATTTGGTTGGTTTCACGTCTTTACTTTATGCTTTAAAATAACTATATTCCCTTTCTGTTCTTTCTTCAATGCCATGGACCATATTTATTTGCATTTGTTTTGTAGAAATCTGGAAAAAAATACATCCCATTTTAAACTTTTGGTTTAAATGAGAGGTTATTTTTACATATTTTAAAATATGTTTTCAGACTCTATTTCTATGATTATCAGAGCATAGAGACATTTTTTCCCTCTGCCTTCTGTATGAAACAGAATTTAACATTCTTTCCCAGTTCTGCTGCGATCATCCAGTTATGTTAATGTAATGTATGAATTTGGATATCAGTTGTTGCTATTGATGATAACTTTTATATTGTCCCTCAATAATGATTTTCATGTCTGCTTTCCTTTTGCTAACACTATTTATGATAGAGATCGAATATTATCCCTTACCAATTTCTGTGCTAACAGCCATCTGTGTTATAACATACTTTTCCTTGTCATTGAGCCCTTGATTTTGACTTACTTCAGTGTTTGCTAGAGAATGTCTTCAGCTCTTTTTCCCCCGGGTAGCCATGTGGGTGGTTTCTTTTTTCTGAGACTTCGCGTTATTTCAGAATTCCTTTCTTTTGGCTTTATACACCAATGAAAACTTGCAGGGTATAAAAATTTATGGATCACCAACTTTTCTCTCATCACAGTTTTGTGAATGTTGCTTTAGTAGATTCTGGTATTTAACATTATAGGAAAGTCTGAGGACAACTCAATTTTGTCCTTTTTTACACACATTTCTGTTTTTTTTTTTGTGTATGTTTGAGCATCATATTTTTTTCTCTATTACAATTAAAATTTCTTCACATGAAGTGTCTAGATACCTTATTCTTTTTATGTCTTGCCTCAAATGCTCTGATTTCCTTTCATTTACCATCTGAAGACATATTTTATTTGCTAAAAATTTCTCTTCAAACATTGCTTCTTCCTTAGTTTGGTTTTCTTAACTTCCTCTGAGGGGCTCTGTACATCGGCCTCAGGGGATTTTTCTTTTCCTGCCCTTTAGGTCTGTTAACATCTCTTCTGAGATTCCATCTTCACAGTCTCCCTCTGCCCCACCCCCAATGACTGAATTTTCTTGAGTCCTCCGTCACCACTAAACCTTCCTATGTGGGTTTTTATTTTGATATTTTATTTTTTGAACAGTACTTTCCTCACTTTGACTCCCTGATGATATCTGCTTATTGTCTCTGCTCTGTGTATCACCCAATTATTTTATATACTCATGCTTTCCTTCTAGGTCATCTTGTTGCCCTGCAATTTCTGCTCTTTTTCACAGAGGCCATGGTTTCTTGTCTCTCATTGATGATGTTGTAATAGGTTTTTGCTAGTTTGACCTGTACTTAATTCTCTCTGTTGTTAAGGGAATGCCATAGAACCATTGTTCTGGGAATCAACGCTTCATATCTCACCTGTTCCTCTCCATCACTGTGCTCCAAATGGAAGCGTTCATCTTCACGTTTCCACCTCCCTTCTTTGCGACCTTCCACCATCTCTCTGGCTCCATCCTTTATGCTATACTGATTTCTGAAAGTCCATGCTTCTGATGAATTGTCATCCTGCCTACACTCCTTTGATAGGGGAAATGCCATCATGCTTTTTGTTTTATGCTTCTCTCATGAGGAGCTAAAACACCAAGCCAGGCTCCCTTTCCTCCCCAATCCAGAAATCTAACGAATTGTGTGTTTGTTACCCTACAGACCTCTATAAACAAGTTAGCTAAAAGCTAGTGAATGAATGAGTAATGCACTCCATTTTTACTTTCAGGTAAATAGGACTACTCTGGTTTATAAAATACATCATAAACCAGTCTGTATAGATTTTCTTAACTTGGGGCCATCTGTCTTACATTTTGTGAAAACGAGGCTCAGATTCTGAGAGTAGGTTGTCAGTCAAAATGAGTTTTGGGTATTTCTGTGAGTGTTTCTGTTTGTGTGCATTCAAATGTTCAGGTTATCTATAGGCTTTGCAGTGAGAAGTTGGAAAGCCTGCAATGGGGGCTGCCAGCTGAAGTCTATTTTTCAAGAGAAATCATTTCTATCAAGAATGGTGGTGGAGGTAGTGGGAGTGAGGGACAATTTCTTTGACATGGTGGTATTTTAATTTAAGGGACTGGAGTGATTTATAAAATTGAATCTGAGAAGCAGGAAAGGCATTTCAGACCATACATGATAATCTAAGTACTAGTTAAGTACATGAGAAAACAGGAAAGAGGAAAAAATCCCAAGAGATAACTGGAGATATTTGAGGTTTTAGAAATCTATGTAATCATAATCATATTGTAAGTTAGAACTCGCTAAAACAGGATTGGTTCTGAAGTGCTTAAACATGCAAAGATCATCTATTCTGAAGTGTGTGTGTGAAGACTAAATAAAGCAGCTTCAAGCTTATCTATATTCAGCATACTACAGAGTGATTTGTGGTCTGGGTACCCTCTTAAATAAGGACAAATGCTCCTCTGTTTATGTGGTTTGGTCAACGGAATCTTTATAATTAGATGGATAAGCTATGCCCATATCAGCAATTTGAAGATGCTCTGATGATTTTATTTGAGAATTTGCTTTTAAAAATGTAGCAGTTCTCTTTCAATTCATAGTCTCTGTTTCTATTGCATGGTTTTATTGATTACCATTTGCTTCCTGTCACTTGTAAATGGTTACTTTATTTAAAATTGTGCCTAATGCATTTTGGTAATACCAAAATGTCCACTCATTAAAACTGGTGACATTAAGTCATATTACTTTCATTGAAATGGTTGCTAAGAAAATCATCATCTCAGGCAATACTAACTGTATTTCAATGGACAAATTAATCTTTCCTTGAAAGCCTCATCTGATCTCCCTTGTTCAACAGGAAGTTTTCTGCCTTGTAGGCATTTGTGATCTTTTGGCAGTGAGGAAGAAATATGATCTTTGTAAGTAGAACTTTAAATGATATTTTGAAAGTAAGAATGCATAAATGTTCTAAAAATAAGATTGACTGTACTTGAATGCAAGTTTCAAAGGAAATGGATTTATAAAGTATTTATTTCTGATAGAAATACCAGTTGGCAGAATAAAGCACTCTCTTATAGCAGGCAGAGAAGAGAATTGTGAGGAAACTATAGAAAACCTAAATTTATTAAAAATAATGTATTTTTTCAGCGTTCTGACCTTGAACAAAAACCTGTGTATCCAGGTTTTCCAATCTATGAGGTATGTTCATTCTTTCTATCTTATTTGGAAGATCATTACAAAGATTAATGACGGCTTTTCAGAGCTAAGTTCTGTGTAACATCTTTTAACAGGAGAGTATGAATATATTACCCTTAGGTAAAGTTAGTGCAGATGAAGTAGCTCAGCCAGCAATACTGTCAGCTGTTGTCTCTAACTACACAGGGAGGTTCAGTGGAAAGACTTTTGGGTGTGCCTTCCCAATGTCCAACAATTTTCTGAGGGCGATCTCAAAACGAGTCACTGTTTTTAATTACTCCATGCAATGCTGTCTGTCTGTTTTTATTGTTTTCCCCAGGCATCCACAGCCAAAGAAACATATTCAAAGTTGTGTCTCAGTGTGCATGGGACATTTCCAGCTGTAACACACAAAGTCAAGTGGCAGATGCTTGGATATCCTGCACCAACCTCTCCCTAATTCATCATTCCCAGCAAGTGAGCCACAGTACCACCATCCCAATAGATAAATTGTATTTTAGAATATGATGTCCAGCCTTGACTTTTCAAGTGAAGTAAAGTTTGAGGGGGCTACTCAGTGTTTACTCTGACATAATGAGATGCCTCATAGTCATGTTGAAAGTTGGAAAATATTTCTCTGGAAGCCTGAAGTTAGAACTTCCATGTAGACATGCAGAAGTGGGTAGGAGAGATGTCATTTTGAACACATGTAGCTTCTATCTAAGTAAGAAGACAGACAAAAATGGATAACTTCAAGTGTTTGAATAAGATTGGATCCATGTTGTATAGGCAGACTCTGAAGCTTATAAAATTTTACACACTTTATAGAAAAAAGGATACAAAATTAAGTATGAAAAATGAATACTTATTTTGAAAGAGAAAAAATACAAGCTGGAAATTTGAAAGAACTGACAAATATCATGAATATAACAAAACCCAGAAAAATAGCTATTACATTTATTAAATAACTGCCAAGACAATGCTAACAAGTCCTTTCATTTTTCTTCAGTTCTTTGCCATATACTCACTCTCTAGTTCCTTCTTTATATCACAGTGATTTTGGAAAATTATAAAAACAAAATTGACAGACAACTCAGGTTCCCTTTAGAGTGGTCATCAAAACAGTGTTTTTTGTTTAGAGTGCTGAGATGATGGTCATACACAGATCATCAAATTGCTTATATTACTGTTACAGGTTTGTGCTCTACAAACAAAGTTTTTAATAAATTGTGTTTTGCAAGATTTTTGTCACCTGAAATCCACCTCTAATAATGAGTGTTACCGATTAGGAAGTCCAGGGAGGGATGAATGGTATATGCCCTCTATCAGGGAGAGGTAAGCACATCCTTTGGTGTGAGGAAAGGCTGATTCTGGTGCTGGGAAGTTAAAGAATGAAGAAAGAAAACCAAAGAGGAAAAATCAAACAAACAAACAAACCTGAGAAGAAAAATGGAGAAAGAGGAACAATGAGGAAGGAATGAGTTCCACTTTGAGGCTGTGCTAAGCATTCACCCAGACGTCTCATATGATTACAGGGCCTTGCAATAACTTTTATTTTCCTGATTTTACAAATTAGAAGAATAGGCTCAGAAATTTTAACCAACTTACTGAGTTTCATGCAGTTAGTGCAAGATGGGGCTAGAATTGAAACCCATGTCTGCCACTCAGATTATTCATTCTATAAATAATTGTTATGAGTGTGTTGTATCTGTCATCCTCTAAGAACTGGGGCTATAAGAATTAATAAGTTTGTGTGTGTGTGTGTGTGTGTGTGTGTGCGCACGCGCGCGCCCATGCATGTTTATTTGATTCAGTTGGTTGTCTCCATGGATAGTACTTACAGAATGAGTAGTTTCTTACCAGAAAGGGGAAAAATTTTCTAAGCAATGTGATATGCATTATCAGAGGCAAAATGGTCTCTGTTTGGGAGAAGTATTGGGGACCATTTCCCCCAACATTGGGGCTGGTGTGGGTGTTTGGTATTTGTACCCTAAGCTGTGCACCATTGTCAGAAATGAAATGCACAATTTTCCATGGCTGCCTTTGAGCACTTTTGCCTTTCTTTTTGCAATTTTCATCTTTGAAGGGGTATCCCTATGTTGTAAGAAAGGCAATAAACATCAAAACCATTCCAGTGCTTAAGGATATTCATCGTGTCTTTATCAGATGAAGTTGGATGGTGAATATTGATACAGGGGTTTGTTAATTTAAATTAATTGTCATTCTTCGGTGTGTAGACATTGGTATAGTCTCTAAAAGGCTTGAAGCACTTAGAAGCATGTTACAATTCCAGCACATGCTTTCACCTAATTTAATGATGGGGATGAAGATCAAAGTAAGTGCTTCAATAATGCACATTTAACAATATTTGTTCCATTACTGCAGGCCTTGATTATCTGAAATGGGAGCACAGTAGTAGATGGCATTTTGATTTGCACTCTAAGATAAAGTAGAATAGTTGCATGTCAAGCACTCTAAGATAAAGTAGAATAGTTGCATGTCAACCAGCATGAGATATATAGAATGTGTTAAACCAATCTTGTCATTTAATATCTGATGAATTACGAGTGATCACCCTTCCTGAAATATGTCAGTTTCTTCTGGTAGCACACTAGGTATTGTAGTTATAGCCAGTACAAATTTCTGTCTAAATGTATGTTTAATTTAACAACTGTCTGTTAAAGTTATCAACACATTCCAACATCTATTATACAAAAGAACCCCTTTATGCATTAAGGTAGAATGATTATCAAAATGATGCAGGAAAGGGAAATACCCTCTGGTGCACCTTATAAAACTGTACAAGCAATAGTTTGGAAAGTAGTCATTTTTTATGGCATGGGAATATATAGTATAAATTTGATGTGGCAGTAAAATTTTTTTAAAAAGAGCAAGAGCAAAGAAATAAAAATCATTGCATATTGTGCATATACTCACCCTACTCTCTGAAACCATAAAAAGCATAAAACACCCAGCAGGTGTTTTAAAACTTAAATTAAATTAATTGCCAACACATTATTATTAATTTCAGAAATGCTGAAAAGGGAAAATAAAAAGTATGTGTTGACATAATGGTACATGGGATATTTGAAAACAAATATAAAATATAAGTAGGCTCAATTGAATGTATTCTGTTCACAAAATAGCAATTAATAGCGTATTTAAGTGACTAGAGTATTGGACTATTAGGTCATAGATTATTTAGGAAGGGTAGAGGACATGTGGATGGGGACCAATTAGGGAGGAGAAACAGCTACATAAGTATTTTCAGAGGGAAAATGTGGTAGGTAGCATGTTAGAATGAGAATATAAATAAAATATTCTATGTGCTATGCTTTATAGATACTCTATAGGAATATACTAAGTGAATGAAATTATAAAATAGAAAATACCTTTTGATTTATTGGGCTGTTTTGAATTAAATTAGACACAATTCAGCAAATAAAAGTACGTTCATGCCAGTACCTGGCAACGTACTGGATATTGTGGGAAATAAACATAATGGTCTCTACTCCTTCTTTCAAACATGTGGATGTCATTGTTGCATTTTCCCACTATCTCCTAATTATGTGAACATTTATAGGAAGCTATATAGAATAGGGCTGAGAGCTTGGTCTTGGGAATCATACAGACCTGGGTTCAAATTCCGATTCTGCTACTCGCTTGCATTGTAATACTGGGAAATTTATTTAACCCTTTAGTGCATCAGTTGTCCCTTTCATAAAATGAAAATGAAAGAATCTAGCTCATAAGGATTAAATAGGATTTAACTTGAACTTGTGTCCAGTGCTTAATAAGGTCTCAATAAACAAAGTCATTTGTTCACTTGTTTGTCTGCCTTGCTGGGTTGTGGGTCCTTTGAGAATTGCCCATATTGAAGAATATATTTTTATTTATCTTAGAATCTTGCTCATATGACCCAGTGTTTGAGTTCCACTGTGCCTCTTGTTGTTACCTATTTGCAGAATGAACAGAATAAAAGCACCTAGCAAAACTATTCTTATTTATAGTGTATGAATTTTCATCGCAGATTTATATTGAAGATAATACATACATAGGTAGCTAACTTCTCCAGCACTCAGTATGGAATATATGGCATCAAAAGAAAACCCAGGGTACTCAGTGACGTGTTATTCCTTGAATCCCAAGCTCCCTAGCTATTCTGATATTCTCTCCACTTTTCAGACTCAAGTTAGACTTGTTTTACATATAATGTATAAGGGTTTAGCTGTACTTAGCAGGAGGAGAAGGGAAAACTACATCTATTTCATCTTTCTGGAGGTCCAATTCTCTTGTATAATTAGTTTTAACTAGCAGTACTTAGCAGTAATATCAATGGCCTTAGAATTAACTAGATCTGGATTAAAATCTGTCTCTATTCCTTAATTAACAATGACCATTGACATTCATCCTATGTCATATTTATCATTCTCAGTGGGAAGTTTCTAGGAATAATGTATGTCATTAGATGAAACCTAGATAAAGTATATGGAATGGTATAGTCCTCTAGAGCAAAACGCTCATGTTACTGACAGTCAAATATCCACAAAAATTCATTAGAAAAACTTGTTGATTAAGCAAGTAGTTTATTAAACCTATTTCAGAAAGGGAGACCATCACTTAGTCCTGGAGATACCTCAGTGAAAGGCTCCAGGCTTCAGAGGAATGGACTTTCTGAGTCAAGCATGTTTAGCCATGACAACAGTGTGTCT
>RCUC01137446.1:0-17043 GCA_003697995.1 Taxidea taxus jeffersonii | reverse complement strand
GGGGGGGGGCAGGGGATGCAGGATCACCCAGGGAGAAAGAGGGACAGAGAAGGTGGCCAAGGAATAAACAAACCCGGCATTGGAAATACAGACAGATCAGAGCTGCCCAAGAACCACCAGGCAGAAAGACAGAAGGAAAACGGGACTGTGGGTCCTGGAGGCCAAGAGAGGCATGTGTGTCAAACAGGAAGCGTGCGTCCCGTCCCGCATGCAGGCCAGGAGCTGGGCTGCGGCGGGAGCAAGGAAGCTTGCACAGCGAGCGCAGCAGTGGCAGCTGCAGGACACGGGCCGGGCCGGTGATAAAGGCTGGGCTTCAGGAGTCAAATACCCAGCGACAGGCAGTAAGACAGTAGGTACAGAGGCTCACACACCCAATAGCAGAGGACAGGAGAAGCGTGTGGAAACATGGAGGTGTCCCAGCCAGGGGGGCCAGCAGCAGGGGGGGTGGGGCAGACATGATAACCCCCTCCTTGTGGACGAGTAACTGAAGGACAAAAGGGACAAAGGCAAGAGGCAGACCTGATGCAGGGGGAAGGGCATGCAGTTCCACGGAGCCAGTGGCCCTGGGGGCCCTGGCCCCTCCAAGGGCACTCCCGGTCAGGAGTGCAGATCACCCCCTGGGGAGGAGGCTCTGCTCCTGCTGCTCTCAGATCCCTCCCAGGCAGGGGCTGGCGGTCATCTTACCTCCTGTCTGGCCACAGGCCCTTAGGCACAGCACAAGCACACTCCCCCTCCCGTGAGTTTGGCTGATGGATGGAAGGAAGCCTGGCCATCTCAGCCTCCATTTGGACCTGGATTTAAAATTCCTAAACCATTTGAGAACCCAGCTGCGGCCACAGCAGCCACTGCCATGGAGAATGGATTTATCTGAGGTCTCCCAGGGCCCCAACTTTCCTGGTTCCAGCAGAAAAACTTCATTTGGCCTGAAGCCCCCTCTCAAGCTTTGTGAGAAGTTCATGGGTCAGGATGACTTGTTGAAAAGAACACACACGTGGCATAGTGAGTTTTAGTTGTGTTTGGGGGATGTGGAAGGTTCTGTTGGGTCTGCTCAGTAAAAATGAAAGACTTTCTTGCCCCTTCCCCACCTTGAAGAGGCAACTCTGGGTATTTCAAGTTCATGAACAACCCCAGCCCCTGCTGCTGCAGGGTTTCAAACTCACAAAGGGGACAGCTGAGGCCCACGGGGGCACACAGCCATGGTGGTGCTGTGCTGGGGGGAGGGGTGTGAATACACAGACAGACTTGGCTTCCCCAGCCCGAGTTAGGGACCCCATCTAACCAAGTGGCCACAAGAACAATATAAATGCCTTGGGTCTACACTTTCCAGCCCTGAACTTGTGCTTGGTATATGGCAAGAGAGAAGGGGGCCTCAGTAACATAGATGCAGTTTCCCTGCTGGCTGGAGTCCAGAGACTCTGCTCCATTTGGGGAGAGTAAAGAAAGGTGACCGTCTCTCTCCTCCAGAAGTCACTGAGCACATCTGTGCCTGACGCCTGTCCCCCCGGGGTGTGGCCCGAGGAGTGGCAGGCAGGTGGGGGAGAGCGGTGGCATGCCCAGCCCCGTCCGTGCCCTGTTCTCATACCAGGAACCCCTCTCCTTAGTCCTCACTGTCCCCCTCCACTTCTCAGGCTTGTTCCCACCCTCTCGGGGCTATTATCCCCCGTTTGTGAAGCCTGCTCTGAGCCCCGGCTTCCCTGGAAGCAGAGTGCCATTTCTGACCTTTGCATTTCACACAGCTTCTCAGCTTCGTTTTGGCCAAAATTTTCGTTCTCCTCAACAAAATGTACTTGTCTCTGAAACTACGAGCTTCATATTCCTGGAGCGTGCCCCCCTTGTTTTCTCTGAGGCTCGCTAACAGCCGTGAGTGCTGGGGCTCAAAGCCGGCTTGGGGGCACACACCCCAGCTTTGCCGCCTACTAACACATGTGGCCTTGGCCATTCACGTGCTCTCCCTGGGCCTCAGTTTTCCCATCTGTGAAATGGGAATGGTAATCCCCATCATGTACAGCGTCGTGAGGGTCTGATGGGATAAGATGGGTAGGGTGGCCAGGGCAGAGGGGGCACGAAACAGTGGGTTGCCCTGGGAAGAAAGCACAGCCCGAAGGCAGGAGCAGCCCCATGACTAGGAGTGAGATGCGACCCCAGATAAGCGCTCCTTTCTGGACCTACCATTGTCCTCTGTGAAGAAGCAAATCAGACATGACAAATTCCTGGAGGCCCTTCCGATCTGCAGTAATAGCAGCAGCTCGCCTTTATGCAGTGCGTGCAAGTGTGGCCAGGCATATTTCCTTCCAGACTGTCGATGCGCTGCCCACGGCCCTCCCCTAGCACCGCGCCCCGCAGGCCCGCGTTGGTCCCACCAGCACCTGCAACCCTGGGCTGGGGGCGTGCTGGTCCCCATGAAGCCTGACAGGGGCCCGTGAGAAGGGCCTCAGTGCTGGGGGCTGTAACGCACTGCGGGAGCAGCCCTCGCAGACGGCCTGTGGACAATCCTCTGGACAGACCTGACCCCAGCCACCCCAGTGATCTGCTCCCGGACACCCCTCCCCCTCCCTCCAAGTGCTAACTCCCAAATAAGCCATTTGCACTCCTGTCCCTCCTCAGACAAACTGAGACAACACTTCACACTCCCTCATCTCCCATGCCCGCCACACTCCTGTGAGGCAGGCGCCAGAACCAGAGCGGTGGACTCGGTACCTAAAGCATCTCCACCCAGGCCAACAGCGGCTCGGGCAGCGGCCTCTCATGCCCCCGGGGTGGAGCCCCAGCTCATTCAGCTGATGGTGAAGGACTTGCCTCAGGAACCGTCTCTCTGAGTGGGGGTCCCAGTCCCCTGACCCCTGTGAGACTCAGGAAGGGTTTCCATGGGGTTGTCTGTGGTCACAGCACACAGCGGGGGAGCACAGGAGGGTCCGGCGGGACCTCCATCTGTGTTAGGATTTCCCTGTAGAGCCTAGAGGACAAAGGCCATCATCCCTGTCCAGGTCAGGGACCCTCCTCAGTGACTGTCCCACCCCATGCAGCCTGCATTCCCAGGGATGAGCATGAGCTGGATTTGACCTACACCAATGAACCCTGTGGCTCAGATTCACGAATTCCTCCTCTCCAAGGCTTAAATTCGTTTCCAGCCAAGATAGGCTCCCTTGTGCATGGATGCCCAGCGTGGAAGGAGACGGGAGGAGCTGGGGGTCAAGCCCGAGGAGGGCAGCACTCTGTGGACTGGAAACTACAGAGCTAGAGGGGGGGACTGGTGACAGGCAGGATGGGGGCAAAGGGAAATGTCTTCGCAGCCCCTATGCTCCCCGCACAGAGGGCCGGACCCTGCACCACCAACCCAGCTTGGCTGTGCTCAAGGACCAACCCGGGCTGCAGGGGCCTCTCTGGCCCTGAATACTGGCCCCTGCCTACCTGAACCTGGCAGCCCAGCAGGCCAGAGAAAGGGGATGAACCAAAGTCACTCACTCACTGCTATGCTTTCCAGACCCCACCACACTGTGCTGGAGCATGAAAGGGCCCCAGTGACCGGGTGTGGCCCATGCAGCCTCCCCGACCTCGGCAAAGGAGTGGAGGGTCCCAGCCCTCCAGTGGCTGGAGAGAACATGATCGTGATGTGGACCACGGAGGACACAGCTTAGAGTGGGAGTTGGGGAGTGAGCACCATCAAGATGGCTCCTGGACCCCCTAGTTTGTCCCTGTGGCTGGACAGGTGAGCAGGCAGCTAGAAGGTGGGCTGCAGGGTAGGGTACATGGGCGAGCCTGGGAGAAGAAGGAGGGGCAGAAGGAAGGGACACCGTGAGGAGCCTTGCATGAGTGGGAGTTCACCAAGCTAAGAGGGAGAGAGCGAGCAAAGGTCAGATTGCAGCTGCAGACAGCCAGAGGGGCCTGCCATGGCCGAGGCAGAGGGATCAGGAGGGGCTGGACAAGGTGCTGGGGGGATGGCGCTGAAGAGCTGAAGGCAGGAGGGAGACAGGATCAGATGGGGGAGCAGAACTTGGGGAGGGGGGATGAAGCAGTCAAGAGGCCAGATCGATCATTGTGCATCCTGGGGAGAGCAGCAGGGCCCTCCTGGAGCATAGACACAGACACGGGCAAGCCCTGTGCACACAGACGTGCAGCCGGGCACACACAGCCACTCACCAGGACAAGGCTCTGGGTGGCAGCACCAGCCCCCACCCAGACCCCAGACAGGATGCCTGCCCGGTCACAAGGCCCTCGGCTACCTCCGTTCCAGTGGCAAGAGGCCTGGAGAGTTGGGTGGGTGTGGTGTGGGGAGCACAGGAGAGAGCAGGGGTCCCTTGCTGCCTTGGAAGGCAGAGGCTGAGCTCACCCTGGGGGCTCCCTGCCCTGCACCAGGGGGTCCCCCATTTCTGATGCTGGCCAAACAGAGCCTCTGCCTGGCTCCTGTCACGCAGTCCTGTGCTGCCTGGCTTCTCGGGCCCTCAAGCTTCGCCTTCTGGGAGAACCAGCCTGGCCGCAGGGACCACCAGCTGAGTCGTTCACACATTTCCGGATATTCGTTGAGCACCTGCTATGCAGCAGGCACACAGCCACCTGATCCCGGAGCGGGAGCCTTTTGCCTACTCTACTGGGAGAGTCAGTGTGGGAGAGCAACGCCCCACTTTCCAGACAATGCACTGAGGGAAGGCCCAGGAAGAGTAGATGCCTTGCCTTGAGTCCCATGGGGTAAGCAGCTCTCTGCAACCCCCGGGGGCCTCAGGCCCAGGCAGAGCTGGGCAAGCTCAGGGGAACTCGCCTCCCACCGGGGTCCCAGGAGGGAGCAGGGCCGGACCTGCAGCCCTTGGCAGAGCCCGGAAGACACAGGGAGTCCGTCCAGCCAGGCTGTGTCCTCGCCCCCAGGAGGCCCTGGAATTCAATGGGCACTGGTGCTCAGGAGTCCCCAGGACTCTGGTGAACACCCCTCCCCTCCAAGGTTAACAGGATAAAGGCTGGGTAAAGAAACTACTCATTTCCCAGCTCGCAAAGAAGCAATTATGCGACTTTCTAACATGGTTTCAAATATATTTTGCGAACTAGGACTCAGACAAATATTAATGGCAGCAAATTACAGTACTTAGCGGAATTATCACCTAGCAAAGAGGCGCTTTTAATCTATAAAAAATATCAACAAAAGATGTAAATATGAACCCCTCCATGGGGGGTGTGTCTTGAAGAAAATATACATCTAATCTCACAGTGTGCTACCTCTAATACCTGGGGAGAAGGTTAACAATTCTGAGACGTTCCCCACGGCTAGAGAATATATTTTGATGTAGATTTGTGGATATCAGAGACTTTAGATCTATTGTATAATCACAGGGCAGGAGGGAGGAGTCTGGCCACCTAATTCTCCTGGGATGGGAAGGCGGCCCCAGAGGGCTGTTCTAATAGTTGTTTCCCTTCCTGAAGCTCCCGGTGCCCAGGGCTTCCCCGGGGCACCCAGGCCTTCTCCAGGGAAGACCCAGCTGCGTCCCGGGTACCCCCTCTTGAGGATGGGGAGGCTGAGGGTTGCCCCTGATAACAGGGGAAGGGCGGCTGGGAACAAGGCAGACCGTTAGCCCCACAGGGTTGGTGGGAGTGGCCCGGGAAACAAGTGAGCCAAGCAGGCGAACTCCCCTGTCGTAGGACCTGTATGTGTGTGTGAGTGTGCTCACGCACGTGCATGCCCGAGAGCAGGGACTCCTGTGACAGCATCATAGGACACGTGTGTGGGGCCCCCACAGCCTGCCCACTGACTCCCCAGGGGCCATACTCAGCAGCGGGGCCCTAACAGCCCTCCTGGGCCGTGCTTCTTCCTCTCTAGGCCTGGGACCGGCTGGGGGCAAACAGCCAGAGAACCCCAACCAGGGGCCACAACCCCAGCTGGAAGAATGGCCCTCGGAGCCTGTGAGGGACGGGGGCTTCCTCTCCTCCAGTCCACGGTGCTCTTCTCCCCTGGATTCTGGGACTCAGGCCAGGACCCCGGCCATCCCGTGGGCTCTAAGCTGGGGCACAGCTGTGGCCAGCAGGGACCACTGAGGACGGCTGTCCCACCTGGGTTTCAGGGTCTCCTAAGTTTGTCCTCGTACGCCTTTTCACGCTCTCCTCCACACATCCTCGTAAGCGACATTGAACTGGATTTGAAATTTGATGATTGCTGTGGACGAAACTTTGTGTCCCGCCCCCCCCAAGTCCCTCCATTGAAGCCTAACCCCAGTGTGATGGTATTTGGAGGTGGGGCCTTGGAGGTGGTTAGGCCTTCTCTCTTGCCCCTGCGTGGCTCCATCTGTAGACCGGGAAATGGGCTGTCATCAAACTCCAACGACCTTGGGCTTCGGCCTGTAGAACTGATACATGCGCGTTGTGTAACGAAATCCCGACCTCCCCGCCTGTGGTATTTGTATGGTAGCCTGAGTGGACTAAGGCAATGATTCAAATAGACAAGAAAAAAGGCACACTAGAGACTGGGTTCCTCTTCATGTATCAACAAGACCCCGCACTCCTTTATTTACTTCTTCTGCCTACTCCTGGTGCCGCTGGACACCTTTTCTCCTACACACACACACCTTTGCAGGTAACCCCCTTAGGTCTCCACTGATGGCCCTTTCTCAGGGAGTCTTCCTCTGTCACCAGCCCCACAAGTCCCCAACCCCACGTTTTCCAAGGCCACTATCTTCTTGAATTTGTTATAAATATTACATTGATCTGTGTGGTTCTTAAACCTCCATGTCTGGATCCCCGAGACAGCAGGCCCTAGGAGGGCAGGACCCGGGCTTCTGTGTGGTTGGTCTTGTTATTCCATTCTGGCTCACTGGCATCTCCCTGGAGCCTGATGTCCACAGTTTTTGATGAGTGAGTGAATTTGGATACACCCCATGGGGGCAGCTCTTTCCTTCTCCTGCTCGATGGCAGCATTCCCTGAGGGAACTCCCACTCTCAGGCTCTCCCATGGAAGCTGTGCCCAGAAGCTTGTTTGGAGGCCTGTGTCTCCATCCTTCCCATCCTCACCCTCATGCTCTGCCTACAGGTGGAGAGAACTTTCCAGCAAAGTTGTCCATACACATCTGGGACCTCATCCTGTCCTGGGCTTCCCACAAGCCGCCAGCCGGGCATCCCATTCTCTCCCACCTGTGTCCCCTTCGTGGCACCTGCGGTCCAAGCCTCTTCTGGAGTTCCCACTGCTTATCTGCCAAGGGGTCTGGGGTGTTGGGAAGTCAGCTGAGGCTAGCTCATGAAAACCACACCATCAAGAGAGCTGCCTGACAGATCGTGACTCTGCTGATCATTTCTCCAAAAAAACAGGTTCTTCTGGGTGGCTCATTTGGTTGGGCAACTGCCTTCAGTCAGGTCATGATCCCGGAGTCCCAGGATCGAATCCCACATCGGGCTTCCTGCTCAGCAAAGAGTCTGCTTCTCTCATAAAAGAAAAAAAAAGAAAAAGAGGTTCTTCTTCATGGTGAGTTGGTGCTATGACTCATCAACTGCATCTGGCTTGCTTAGTCCTCTCGGTCACCACTCCATGTCATCTTCGGGAACCTTTATGAATGACTTCACTACTTTCAGAGTGTGGTCCGCAGGACATGTGGCTGCAAGAGAGGAAGTCTCTAGAGTCCGTGGAGGAGACACGGCGAGGACACAGCGAGAGTGGGATTCCTCCAGGTTCCAAGAGAAACTGTGACCTGGGAGCTCAGTGGGAAATTTCTGGCACTTGTATGAAAACTGGGCCTTTTTACCTGCCATTTGGAGCCACGGCTAAATAATAAATGCTTTTTGTGAGGATCCCAATCCACTGCGCACTGAATAGGGCTCAGTTCCTGACTCTGTGGGACCTTAGGCAAGTCACTTAACCTCTCAGGGCTCTAGTTCCCCAGCCATAAACGGCGCACGACAGACCTGTCCCCACCTCTCTCACTGGCTATTTCCAGAATTAATTGGATAATGCTCACAGAGTGCTCTGAGCTTCCCAGAAAGAGGGGCACCTGAAACACAGGACAATTATTCTAATTATAACTGCCTCAGACCTGTGTACACAATTTTGTCTTTTAATGTTATCACTGCGTGTAATGGTAGAAAAGTCGAGGCTACTTTTCCCAAAGGGGGTGATTTTAAGAAGCTCCATCTTCAAAGAAGGGCAGAGCTTATAAAAGAGAAGCCCACTCACTGCTACTGGTGCTTATGGAAAGTGCCCCCAGCCCATCCGCACGGAAAGCCCTGATGTCCTCCCCCGAGGTGGGCAGGGGCAGCCAGGCAGGAAGACGCACTTCCTTCCCCAGGAACACGGGCTGCAGGAAGGGCTTTGGGATGAGGGGCTGCCTGCCATGCTGGTCCCTGAGATGAGGCGCTGTGGGGCTCCTCCTGGCGGTCTGCTGGGTGGCCAAGCACACAGCAGAAGCCTGCTGTGTGCATCAGCCCGGTCAGGCTAGCCGTGCCCACCGTCCCCCTCGTGGCTAAGCATGAGCAGGCTTATCTGCTCTGCTCCTTCTGCTTGCAGTTAGTCCAGGGTGGACTGGTGCCCCCGTGGTCGACTGCCACATGGATCGGGCAGGGAGCCATACTGGGACAGGATTTGAGCACATCCTACCAACTCCTGACCTCCAGCTCTTGCCACCCTCTTGACCACCTCCTCCCGCCACCTGCCCCTTGCCATTCCAAGGCGCCCAGGATAGACCAGATGGTAGCACCCATCCCCAGGACCAGGCAGGCCCTTCCCAAGTCCTGGCTCTTTTTGAAACCAGCTGGGATCTACCCACCTTGTGCGGGCTTCCCCAGCTGTATGATGGCAATCATAATACCTCTCAGCAGAACTTTTGTGAAGATTAAAGAAAAGAACCTCAAGAATTTCATCAACACTGAAGATCTGTGGGAACAGGAGCTCTTGGTCTCCATGCTTCCTCACTCCCCTGACGGGCTACAGTCTCCCTTGCGGGAAGCCAGTACATGGAGGTTGCTGGCAAATGTCCCCGAATTCGCTGGAATGGAGCAGGATCCATGACAGGGTGTTGCCCACGGTGGTTTCCTGTCAGCTCATGTCACTCTCACGGGTCAGGTACCGGGTATACAGGGGATCTGCCATGGAAGGGCAAGGGAGGGGTCTTAGGACAGGAACCTGGCCGAGGGGGTTGTCCTTACCGAAATGGAAGTTGTGGTGCGTTCCATGAAACCAGGAGCTATACCTGAGGCTCAGATAGGTCCCCAAGCCAGCAAGTTCCGCTGGGGAGACCAGCTTTCACAGCCCTGCACGGACCGGGCTCCCCAAGGGCATTTCTGCTCACCACATAGCCAATCACTGCGGCTAAGGCCCATCCTGCCCAAAGGTCTGAAAGAACAGCATTTAGCTCAAGCTGGAGAGTTTCCTTGAGGCACCAAGAAAGCATTCATCAAACTGCCGGCCAGTCTGTGCTGGGGGCCAAGCCGCATGCTCGGTGCTAGGAGGACTAGGGGAGGCCACGGAGAGAGGGAAACTCGGAGAACATCCTCTCCTGGCTCGGGGCCAGGAGGGGTGGAGACGACCAGGGGCTGGTGGGCAGCAGGAGGGCAAGAGCAGACAAGCCGGAGGAAGGAAGGAAGGACCGCTTAGAGGCGGAGAAGCCAGCCTGTGCCGGCACCGGAGTGCGGGTGACGGGTCCCAGGTGCGCCACGGGGGGGGGGGGGGGGGGCAGGCTGGCTCGGCACTCCGGAGACCACGGGCGAGCCACTAAAGCTTTCCGTGCGCCGTCACTTCCTAGGCGATAAAACGGCATCAGAGGACTGTGGGGAGGAAGCAGCTCGTCATTATGCTGGGTTTTATGACTGGCAACTAGTACCTAATGAATGCTAAGTGCACAGTGCTGAGTACTTTGTATGAATTATCTGAGTGTCACTCCCCCCACCACTCCATCCCCCAATCTCATCAGACAGGTCCTTTTCCCACGGCACAGATGGTGTAATTTGACCAGGACAGGTCAGTGTTCTCCCAGCCCAGAGCCCGCTCACGGCCGGGCTGATCTGGAAAGCAGAAATAGAATGCCAGGGCACCCAGGGGGTTCAGTCGGTTGAGCATCTGACTCTTGATTTTGGCTCAGGTCATGGTCTCAAGTCGTGGGATTGAGCCCTGCGTCGGGCTTTGTGTGGGATGTGGAGCCTGCTTGAGATTCTCTCTCTCCCTCTTCCTCTGCCCCAACCCCCCAACCCCCACGCTCAAAGCACACGTACTCCCTCCCCCTCTCCCTCTAAAAGAAAGGAGGAGGGGACAGAAATAGAATGCCAGCTACACAGGCAATTTTCAGTTCTCCAGTAGCCACACACAAGAATCAGGTGAAATTAATTTTAATAACGTACCCAATATGTCTAAAAGATTATTAAACATGTAATCAACATAAAAAAAATACTGAGCTGTTTTACATCTTTTTCTTGTACTGTGTCCTCAAAAGCTGGCATGAGCTCACACCAACAGCACGTCATGCTGGGGACAAGCCACATTTCTAGCTTTTAGTGGCCACGCGTGGCTCTTGGTGGACGACTCACAGGTGTGCGTTACCTTCCAAACCAGGACACGCAGAGCTGAAAGGAGCTGTCATTAATAATTAAGAGGAGACGACAGGCATAAAGCAGGGCTGTCCAGGGAAACCGGTCCTGGCAGATGCTTGGGAAATTCAGGTCCCCTTGGCCCACCCCCTCCACCGGAGACCTCCTGGGTCTGCCTCCTGCCTGCATCATCTCTCGCCCCTTGCTCTGCCTTAGTACTCTTTGCAAGAAGCTGTCTGTGTTTCTAAGAGTCTGCCCTACGTGGTAAGCACCTGCCCTTACCCTCACTACTTTCTTTCCTATGTCTTTGGGTTTGCTCTTTTCCCAATCTCTGCCGTTGAAAGCTGAGCTCATTTGTGGTCGACCCTTCTTGTTTCCTGATAAATGTATCAAAAAGGCATAAATTTCCCTCCATGTACTTGGGACTTTCTCTGTGACCCATGTATTTTGACACATAACATCTTCAAGATCTGTCCATTCCAGGTTTTCCTAATTTATTATTTCTGTTTCAAATGCAATTTAGCTTCCAAACACACAGGATATTCCAGCTATCCTTTGGCTTTTAATTTCTAGTATTATTCCATTGTGGCTAGGGCACACAGGAGGTATCTTACCAGTCCTTTGGAACATAGGAAGATGTTTTTTATGGTTCATCATGTGGCTTATTTCTACAAATATCCTATCTCTGAGCCAGACTGTTCTCCTAAGAAGCCATTTTGTGCCAGGAATAGCTTCTTAAAAGCACTGGTTAATTCATGACACCCCTGTCCAAATCTGTCCTCAGCTCCCAGCCAGGCTTGATGAGCCCCGCAGAGTCTGGGCTTGCCCTCACAGCCTCCGCGTGGCCAAGACTCTCTAGTTCCAGGCGCCCGGGGATGAGGGTTCCCTGCCCTCCTCCTCTGTGCGTCACAGCTACCCTCAAGGACCCAGCCAGTGGTGGTCACACTCCTAGGGCTGCCTCAAAGAAACATCAGCCTGGGAAGGAGCCACAGAAGGAGCCCCATGCAGCCGACAGCTGGGGCAGGGAGAACGATCTCTTATACACCAGGAGCCATCAGTACTGATAATAATAGCCACTCACTCTTATTGGCACTGACTGCCAGACGAGGGGCTAAGAGCTTTCATGACTCGATTACCTCTTGTAAAGCTAACAACTCCAACAGTATCCAAACCCATGTTACGGCTGAGAAAACAGGGGCTCCCCAGGAACCCAAGGCCCTGGTTACAAAGCTGAAGCTCTAGGCTACCCTGTTGAGTGAACATGAGAACAAGGATTGATCCATTTCTCAGAAAAGAGAGGATAGAATTCCTCAGAATAGGAAGGCACAAGCGCCCCGCTCCAAAGAGGGGCGTCGGGATCAAGCAGTCATCCAGGTAGACTATAGCCCTGGAAAGAAGTCGGATCCATTCTTATGTGCCAAGGTGAAGCCAAAATCCCCTCGAACCTCTTGGAGTGACCCTTGCAGTCTGGGGCTGGGGGGTGGAGTGGGAGGAGGACGGGTGGTGAGGGACAATCGCCCTTTGCTTCAGGAAACGTTTCCCTCCATCAGGTGCCAAAAGAAGTCCAGAGAACATGGCAAGTTTACCAACAGACATCCAGACTCTGACTCCAGCCTCACAACCACACCCCGATAAAGCCAAGCGCGTACTCCGCCATGGCCCAGATACCTCGTTCCGATTTCCTTTCCACGCCAGCGCCAAGCCCGCCAAAGGTCACGCACGAGATAGAATTTGACACAATAAGACTCTGCTCCCATGTTAATGCCCCTCAGATCGGGCCCGCAGAAGTGAAATAATAAATTTAGGAAAACAAGCAGAATGACCCGTCTGGTTGGTTGGTTTTTCTAGATACCATCTACATATTTTAGAAACGTACAACCTTCTAATAGAAATGAATAAACTACTCAACCATAAAGTTGCTATAGAAGATATGCTTGTTCTGATTCGAAAGGGCATCTGCTATCTGCAATATTGATAATACTTTTCAAATTTCATCTGCTTTTGTTTGCATTCTGTGTCGTCTGTTTAAACACAGTGGGAATAATAATGAATCCCTGCATTATCTCTACTTTTTCAAGGCCGAACATATAACTTTATCACAAAAATAATTAAAATTCTTTGGCACTCTTGTATCTTTTCCATTAAACGTTATCAACCAGTGACAATAAACTAACATGAGCCCAAGGCTGGCCATGGGCCGCCTTTACAAAGAATGCATTTGTCCCCGGGCGAGAGACATGAATTTTCAGTTTACAGGGTCAGACGATCCTGAAGTTTTTTACAGTAGGAGACCACAAATCTATACCTCCTGTCCCCTCACAGGGGCTGGCGGCGGGCACAGGGCGCCCCATAAATTCTCCGACAAGAATACACTTTAATAGGCAAAAAACCTTGGCAGCTTAATAATTCTGAGTTGCAAATTTAAATATTTTACATATCATTAGACATTAAAAACAAAGATTTATGCCGCTCGTCTCCGCGGAGTGAGGACCCCGTCGACTTCACGCACAGCCATGAATCTGCTTGAGGTTCATTAGCTGAGCGTCTTGGGCTACAGAAGCCAGCCCGTCGAGTGGAGACGGCCTCTAAATCATGGCTTTCATTTTCCCGCCATCAGGTGGCACTTGAGGAGGCCCCTCCCCTGAGCGGGGCCCCTTGAGGGCGCCCTGACCTGTAGGGGGCAGGAACTGAGGGGCCGGGCCCCCACCCTCCTGCTCCACCAATGTCAGCAGACAGGCGCACCCAAAGGCCCCTCTCTCTCCAGCTCCCCCTCCCCCGCAAGCACCTGCTCTGCACCCAGAAAGCCCCGGGCTCCCCTGCTGTGCCAAGGCAACCTTGGGGATCAGGGGGGCTGCTGGGTACTTCTTAGTGGCCTGTTCACATGCATAACTGAGCGCTAGCTGATCGCTGATGCTCTGCGAGAAGGAGGGGGAGAAGAAGAAGGAGAATGTCCCATAGCACCCACAATTTTATCCTTCAAGCTCCTTCACAGAGCCCCCCACTGCCAGGCAGCCCCTCACACCTGCCTCCAATTCATCAGCCTGTCCCCTCTGTGCAGTCCTCGATCAGGATGCTCCCCGCACCTGCCCAGCTCTCTGGCCCCAAGGGCCCAGGGGAAACTGCCCAGCGTGCCCACCTCTACCCTTCCTGTCCCTCTCATCGCCCAGCAGAGGCCTCTTGCCCACAGCTGGACAGGGTCATTTATTAACTACATCCTCTACCCTCGGTGGTTCTGACGCTCTGAGATCTGGGCCTTGCAGCCCCTGCAGGGACTGCCTCTCCCAGGGCTGGCTAGTCCCCAGAACATGGAACGGTCACACAAACCACCCAACCCAGGGCCTGCACCACCTTCCCCTCCCCTCCCTGGAGTGGGAGAGTCCCACTGCATGCTGCTACCCCCTGCCCATGTCACCCCAGGGCCCGGTGCCCGGTGTCTAGAAACAGCCCTGCACCCCAGCATCTGTGGAAATCACCCCAACCTGCCAGTCCTAACCTGCGTCCCCAGCCACACCTGCTCCTTCTAGAGGAAACGCAGCAAAGGTTCATGCCCACCCTTTCCCCTCCCTCTGCTGCCCACCCACGATGGCAGTGCCCCCTGCAGCTCCACGTGGCACAACGTGCCCCCTCCTCCTGGGAACTGAGGCACAAACTCTGTCCTCCTGCTCCGCTGGCCTTCCTGTACCTCGTGTTTTGTATTACTACACTGTATTTTAAAGTGGGGCGTACAGCCGGCCAGTGTGGGTGTTTATACTAAAAACTTCTGTGTGTGTGTGCGACGGACTACGAGTTGTGTGGGAGCCACGGACCGCACCTCTCCTGCTTCTGTCGCAAGCACATCCCCTCCCGGCCTCCGGGGGCTGAGTGTGAGGAGGGAGTAGCTTCCTGGGCGCAGGGCCTGGTGGAGCTGGTTGTGACTGGGAGGAAGAGGGGCCTCGGCTCAGCCTGGGGACGTTCTGGAAAAACGGCACAGCTTCCATCTGTGGGATCCGTGGGATCGGGCAGGATTTTTTCAGAACTCAGCAGAACCCAGAAACCGCAGCCGAGCTGGGAGGTCAGGTCATCCAATACTTCTGTCGTGCTCACATGAGGAAACTGAGTCCAAAGGACAGGAGGGAACCGGCGCAGGGGGGCCCCACGCTTGTGTCTTTGTGGATACCCGCGGAAGACTCAGCACGTACGCCTCTCTCTGCTCTCGTGCCCAGTGCACTAGCAGGCAGCAAGAGAATGAAAAGGCACGAGTCCGCACAGCAGAGAGAATGGGCAGAGCAGCCGCAGCAAAGGAGGATTTTGACAGAAGCGAGAGGTGAGCAGAGGGAGCAATAGCGAGTGGGCAGCACAGGGGACCGGCATGAGCTGCTGCAGGGGCGACCGCTGGGGGACTACGGCCACCGGGTACATCTGAGCACAAGGTGTGGACAGAGCTGAGAGTGGAGGGATGGCCGAGCGTCCACCACCCCGATGAACTCCCAGGCCTGGGCATCCAAGGGCGCGCTCCTGCCCCCGGCAGACCTGTTCTGTAGAGAACGCAGGCAGAGACAGCAGGTGCCATGATGAGAACAAGGAGTATAAGGAAGCCTCATAGGGAACAGTGAGCCTCAAGTCCCCCAGACTCCAGAACTGACAGCTGGGCTCGTCCACATACTCCCAAGCCCACGGGAGATCAGAGGGGCTCTCACGGGCAAGACTGGCCCAGGAGAGACACCAATGGATCCCACACATAGCTGTTCCCAGGAAACGGGCAGGTCACCTCCCGGTGGCCCACAGAGAGGTCCCAGTGGGCCGGTCTGCACACTAACTTTCCAGAGGGGCCTCTGGTCCTTCATTCCAAGACCCCCAGGGATGAGTGAGGGTCACCGAGCATCTGAGGAGGGTCTCCAAAACATGAGACAGAGGCCAGCAGAGGGACTTGGGAGACATGGAGGCGATGCAAGAGTGAGAGAGGAAATGCCCACAGATCTCTAGCCCTTCTTCATCGTGCCCCACTGACCCTCTACACCCAGGGAAGATCAAGCAAGTCCCGCTTCCCTTCCCGTCCCCTTAGCCCTGACTACCAACACTGTACTTCCGGCTTCTGTGTTGGACTAATTTAGATACCTCACAAAAGTAGAATCTTGTGGTATTTGCCCACTTATGATGGGCTTCCTTCACATCACATAAAACGCTCAAAATTTTGTTAAAGAGGGTAGGCTTCGTATAATGTGTTTTTTGCCACATTTTAGAAGGAAATGCCCATGAGGTTATCATTAATGCCTCAAAGAAGTAAGAGACGACATGACTCCCTGAGACAGGAACCAGAGATGGACAAAAGCAACATGAACTAAGAAGAAGAAGGAGGAGGAGGAAGAGGAGGAGGAGAAGGAAAAGAAAGAAGAAAAAAGAGCTTTTTAAAATGAGAAATAGGAGAGAAGGATTTCAGCAAATCAGCAGTTGAAAGGTAAAGTGAAGGACATCCCTCAGAAGCGGGAGAGAAAGAACAAAGATGGAAATGGGAGAGACCAGTTAAGGCAGTGGGAAGAGGTGGTGAGACAGACTGACAAGACGTCCAGAGACGTGTGGCCAAGGAAGACCAAGGCAGATGTCTCTGAAGGTAGTGGCTCAAAGAAGCATCCTGGCAGTGAAGGACAGGTGTTTCCAGACGCAGTGAGTCCATCCATGTGGGATCTCAGAACCGCAGGGATAAACATAGGATCCTAATGCTTTCAGGGGACAACAGGTCACGTTGGAAAGGCATGGGTCTTGTCAGCAGGCTTGCTGGATCCCAGAGGACACTGGGACAGTGCCATCAACCCTGATAGCGAAAAGGACTCCAACCTCGGAGCATAGATCCTCCCAAATGGCGAGTCAAGTCAATCCAAAAAGAAAAGAATTTTCTCAGAAAATTCTCAGAACCTTTCTCAGAAAGTTGCTGGAGGGTGTATACCAACAAAATGAAGGAATGAACCAAGAAAGGGGAGGATGTAGCCATGGGAGGCCGGAGGGGCCCAGTCTGTCCCCAGGCTAATGTGGAAGGGAGACACCAGGAGAGCCACTGAGCCTCCTTCTTAAAGAGGTTCCAGCAGTAGGGCCTTGAGAAAAATGAAATGGGAATGTAGGACAGCCTGATACGTCACAGCACTGGGGTTGCCCTATGAGTTTCTAGTTCTGATGGGAAATTGGAAATTCATAATGGGAAATTCATAATGGCACATTAAAAAAAAAAAGATAGCAAAAGCAGTAGCAAAGAAAACCAAGTGCAATTAGAACAACAAGAAGAGTGGGAAGTGGCCATGCTGAGGAGCTAGGATGAGAGTGGAGAAGGGCAGGATGGAGAAGGCTGGTCCCTATAAGAGAAAGTGTCTCTCACTAGAAGCCAACTCGTGCTTAAAATTCTGCATCTGTATTAGCTATATATAAATTCAATGCCGAAAAGGAAGTTGTATTTAATAGAACTATCTGTTAAGATCAATTAAGGATAAACTCTCTTCAGGAGGGTGCCTCACTGTGGCAGGGACAGAGTCCCATGCCTCTGTTACCCCAATGCTTGGCATGGAGCCCACCAGAGCACCCTGGGCCTAGAATGTGTCA
>RCUC01137444.1:0-20374 GCA_003697995.1 Taxidea taxus jeffersonii | reverse complement strand
CGCCTGCGCCCCGCCCGCGCCCCGCTCCCCGGCCAGCGCGGGGAAGCCCTCGTCCGGGGGCCCGGCGCCCGCCGCGTTCGCGTTCTCGGCCGCGGGCAGCACCGGCAGGCTCTGCGGGGCGGGCGGCGGCGGCGGCGGCGGCTGCGGGGCGGGGGGTGGGTTCTTCACCAGCAGCAGGCTGTCACCTGGGGAGGAGACACGGAGACGTGACAGGCTGGACAGCGCTCGCTCCGGGCCCGCACCACCGCCACCCGCCCCCGTCCCCCGGAGAGGGGCCCGGGTCCTTAACCGACTCCCCCCGTGGCTTGGTGCGAGTCGCAGGCGACCTGGACCTCAGTTTCTCGGAGAAGTGAGGGCACCGAGCAAGGCCAGCGGCCACGTTCCCTATGGCTCTGGGGCTCCCTGACCCTCGACCTGTCCCAAGCCACCTGGGGGAGAGCACCAGAAGCGCGTGGTGGAGCAGGCAGCCAGCAGTCAGGAGAGAAACGCCTCCAGAAAGCAGGGGCGAGGCCTGGGGGCCTGGGGGCTGGGGGCGGGGCTATTTGGAAGTCACTTGGAAGGCAGAACTGGCAGGAAAGAATGAGACTTAATTGCATTCTGATGTTCAATGCTAATTTATCTAAGGCTGGGAGGAAAGAAGGTACTAGAACGTATCCAAGGTGAAAGCCAGACAGGAGGCCCACAGAAAGGAAACGCAAGGAGCGGGGACCAAAACCATGCGGCGTTTTTCAGTCACGTTTCCTCTAAGCAAGTGGCCTTCAGGCTCGAGCAGCTGCCGGGCCGCAGGCCCACCCCGGCGTCTGGCCCCATCTGCACCCTGACCGCCGTGCCCGCTGCAGTCAGGGGTCTTCTCACCCCTTCACCTCCGCCACCACCCCCACCTCAGGTGCCGGTTCTCAGTCCTCTCTCCCCGGAGGAGCCCCTCCTCCACTGAGGGGCAGTTGGTAGAAGAACATTAAAGAAGCCTTTGTTCCCACCTCTTGTTGGCATCCCGGCCCAGGTCCCATCTGCTCCCTGGAGGCCATTTCCGGGGCCACATCTGCCCCCTTCCACTGCCCACCCCGGGCTCATCAGTGTCTGTCTGTCTGCCTGAGGCCTGTCCTCCTTACCACCCCTAAGCACACGGGGCCCAGCCTGCCCACTCCCGCCGCATCAAAACTGAGCAGGCAGAGAACCCTCTCCACAGGACTCGGGCCAGCGCAGAGGCTGAAGAAACTCTCCCGACCTTGACCCCAGGTGCCAGGCCTTCCATCCTGGGGGGCTGACTCCGAGCCTCCTTTGTCCCCCCACACAATCTGCTACTTACTCACTCCTTCATAGGCCGTATTCTCGAGAGGACCCCCAGGAAACCAGGCATGGGAGCCCCCATCTCAGGGGCCGTTTCCCTGGAAACCCAGCCTGAAGCCGTCCTGTTCCTACCCTGATCCGGCTTCAGACTCGGTGTGCGTGTCAATTCGCGTCTCTCACCCTCTGATCTCCCTTCCTGGCCCATCGTGGCTCCCGCGGTCAGCACTGGGGTCACTCGCCATGACACGCCCCTTACGCCTCTGCTCCTGTCCCCTCTGCCCTGCTGGCCTGGGGACCCCAACCGTACTCAAGCAGCTGAAGACAACTGGAGAGAACTGCACAAATCTCAAAACACCCCACCCCTCAGCCAGACACCCTGCTACACTCCACAGCGTGCCCTACTTTTCCATCCTCTGCGAGCGTCCTCACACCTTCTCCAGCCTCTCACGGGAGCGCTTTTACCCGGGACCTCACTGGCTGGGATCTGATTCAGACGTAAGCACACGGCCTCGTTCTGACTGATGACATGTGAGGAGGGGGCTTCTGGAAACTTCCTCAACTCCTTCGAGTGTAGGAAGCAGGATGACCCTTCCTTTCCCTGTGGTCTAGAGGTGACTGCTTGGAACAGATGCCTCCATCTTGCTCCAGTCATGCCAAGGAGGAGGAGTGGGGAGCTGGAAAGACCCTGGGTCCCAGATGACCTTGCCTCATCCTTGAATCAACTGAGGCCGAAACTGCCTCTAAGCTCTACAGAAGAGATGTCTTTGTTCCTTAAGGTAGTCTGACTCAGGCTTCTAAAGCTAATCTAAAGCTAATGGAGAGCACCCTACTGGACGCAGGGGTCCAGTTATCCCCTAACTTAAAAGAACTCTCTCCCTGGACCCCACGTGCTCCCAGGCTCCAGCTACCGTCTCTCCTCATCTCTGACCTCATCTCTGTTCCTTTTCAGACCAATATTCCTGACGAGTTCTCTACCCTTGTATTTACCGTTTGCTCTCGAGCTCCTGAGGGTCCGGCATGTGTCCCAGCACACCACTGAAACAGCTTTTGTCAAGGTCACCAACAACCTGCAGCCTGCCTAATCAATCCGCCTGCCTCTTCCCAACCCCACATATTCATCCTAACCGGTCACTGGGTTTGAGCTAGTTGACACCTCTCTCTCTCTCTCTCTCTGTCTTTTCTCTTAGCCTCCGTGATGCCAGGCTCCTCTGGATTTCCTCCAGGCTCACACCTGCTCCTCTTTCATTCTTTGTCTACATTCTCCCTAGGTCGCAGAGAGGCCCCAGCCTTAAAACAGCCTCTGTGTAATAATTTAACAGGCCTTTGTCCTTGGTTCCTAGGAGATAGCCTCTAAATCCTTGGAATTTCCAGGGTGAGAGGACTGTCTTTGTTCTTCACGGTGGGCTCCGATGTTTTATGCTCACAGAGTAATTCATGGTAAGTGCCCAAACAGTTTAAGCTAAAGGGAGGACTCAGGACTCCGGTGGGGGCTGGGTATGCCAGAAGGACCATCCACAGACAGGATTAGAGGGTCCGGGCTTTGAGCCCAACCTCTGGAGAGGGGACAGGCTAGAGAACAAGCTCACCTCAAGGCCAGTAGTTTAATCAATAACTATGTAAAGAAACTCCAGTAAGAACTCCGGACACAGAAGTGAGCTCTCCCATGGCCAGTACTCTGCATAGTGTCACCCATCGCTGTGCTGGGACAGTGACACTTCCTGATCCCACACGGAGCAGACAACAGAGGCTTGTTCTGGACCCCCTCCAGAATTAGTCCTGTGGATCTCTCCTTTCGGCTAGTTCTGATTTGAATCCTTTTGCTCTGATAAAACTAATTAGGAGTGTAGCAGCTTTCCTGAGTCCTGTGAGCTGTTCTGGTCAAATGCGGAAGCTCAGGGGTTAATGGGAAGCCCTGCATTTGTAGGGCTGGTCGGGAGTGGGTGGGCTGGGGACCCTCAAACTGGCAGCTGCTGTTTGAAGCAAGAGCCGTCTTGTCAACTTCCCCTCCCCACTCCAGTCCGTTCCTGACCTTATCTCTTTAAAATGTAAACTAGGGGGGACCTGGGTGGCTCAGTTGGTTCGGCATCTGACTCTTGATTTTGGCTCAGGTCATGATCCCAGGGTCCTGGGATCGAGTCCCACATCCGGCTCCCTGCTCAGTGGGGAGACTGCGTCTCCCTCTCAAATAAAAGAATAAAATCTTTTAAAAAAAATACACATTCTTTAGTAAAATTGAGGAATCCTTTTTACTAAAATGTAATGTCCAGTTAGGCTGAAGTCAAACAGGACAGCAGGTCTTTCTTGCAAACCTCCGGGCTGGGGAAGGAGTTTGACAGGGACGGGTACCCTGTAGTTCCATGTTTTACTCTGTACTCCCACTACCCTGTACCCTTCCAGCTCCTCTTCAGAACACACGATTCCGTGTCTTTTAAACCTCAAAGAAATGACAGGTGAGATACTAATCTCATTAACAAGTGGAAGGTGGGCCCACTTCAGGAGAAAGGCAAGAGGCTCTGGTGACTGGGCCAGGAGGAGGAGCATTTCCAGATGCTTCTGTTGCCAAACTCTGGGTTGCCCCCCCAGGCTAAGGTTTGAAGGCCCTCCAGAGATAAAACAACATGAAGCAAACTGTTCTAGGACTCGGCATACCCAGACTGAGGAGGTAAAATGGTCTGGTCACTTGCGAAGTCTCGCACCCTCGGCACAGACTTCCCTAGATCCACCCCCATGACCACTCAGGTCCCCAGGAAAAGGCATCCAGGCCCACGCGCCCCTAGCCAACTTGGACAAATCAGACGGCAGCATCGAGGGACAAAGGTCTGGGCAGAATTCCTGGCATGAGGTCTGATGAACTAGTACATACGCCTGCAAGGCCAGAAAGAGAGGCCTGAGTACCGTCAAGAAAGAAACGGGAACTGCTGTCACTTCTTCCTGTCCTCACGGACAGTGGCCTTGCTTCCCCGTCCCATCTCACCCCAGCAGCAGGTCAGGAGAGGAACCGCTCGACGTTCCAGCTGAAGCAAGGGCATAACCCTGCTCCTCTCCGGCGCCCTGCCCACCCCTCCGGCCCCCGCCTGCCCTTCCAGGCTGGACTCAATTTGTCTCAGACACTGGGATCCGCTTACCTGACTTATAATGGCCTTCCCGGTCCTCAGCTCTTCCCTTACTTTTAAGCTCCTGGGGGTGTCGGGGGCGAGCACAAGGAATGCACTGTTGGCTACTCCAGCGCCCTGACCAGCAGGCGCTAAGTCAGCCATCTCGAAAACAAGGCCATGGCACCGGTTCTGGCAGGGAACGCCAGCCAGACGCTAAGAGTGTTCAATAATCCACGAACATGTGCCCAAGTCACTGGCCAGTAAGTGGAATTTAAAAAAAAAAAAAAAAAAGACCCAGGAGGCCCAAGTCAGGTGAGACGTTTGGTTCCACACCGTTGTGGGTTAAAAAAAACAACAATCCCCTCCCCCAGCCGACCTTCAGTATCTTCAGTTACTGCGGGGAACCCGCGCGGGCTGGCTTGGGGCTCCAGTCAGTGTTTTCTGGTGCCCAAGCCACCTGCCCCCATCACTGCCTGCTCCGGTGCCAGCGGGTCAGCTCCCTCCCAGCCCACCCTCCTCTCCCTGCTCTTTTTTTTTTTTTTAAGATTTTATTTATTTATTTGAGAGACAGAGATCACAAGTAGGCAGAGAGGCAGGCAGAGAGAGGGGAAGGGAAGCAGGATGCCCACTGAGCGGAGAGCCCGATGCGGGGCTCGATCCCAGGACCCTGGGATCATGACCTGAGCCTAAGACAGAGGCTTTAACCCACTGAGCCACCCAGGTGCCCCTCCTCTCCCTACTCTTAGGGCCCCCACTACATCCCTCCAAAAACTGTGCTGAAATCCAAACCCCACGACTGCAGAAAGTGACCTTCTTTGGAAAGGGGCTCTTTGCAGAGGTAATTAGTGAAGACGAGGTCATACTGGAGCGGGGGGTTGGGGGGAGGCCCTGATCCAGTCTGACTTATGTCTTTAAAGGAAGCCAGCCAGGTGAGGACACAGACATACAGGCAGAACGCCACGGGGGCAAAGGCAGAGACGGGAGTGACACATCTACAAGCCAAGGGAACGCTAACCATTGCCACAACGGCAGAAGACAGGGATAGGCAAGAGAGGGTTCTCCGATGGCTTTCGGAGAGGGCACGCCCCTGTCGACCCCTTGACTTCGGACTTCTGGCCTTCAGAACCCGAACAGACAACACATTTCTCTTGTTTTAAGCCACCCAATTTGTGGTACGTTGTTAAGACAGCCCTAGGACAGAAACACAGCTGCCATCCTCCAAAAGGAAAGGGGACAGTGCTTCGATGGAGATGGGGGAAAGGCTGCCACGGCAGGACATCACCTCTGGGGGGCGGGGGGAGGCGGAGGCAAGCCACCATCCCTGTGGACGAGAAAGACCCAGGGGCCCCAGGGGGTGCGTTACTCACTAGGACCAGAATCTAATCCGAGCTCTCCTTCCATCGAGTCGCGCGGGCCCCATGGGTACGGCTGCTCCTCCTGCTTGATCCACGACAGAATGTCATGCGCTGAGATCAGAGACTCTGGACAGAAAGAGGGCAGTCTGAGCCGCTGTCCCCTCCCACGGAGCCTCCCCTCAGAGGGGAGAGAACCGCCACATGCAGAGCCCACTGCTGGCGCTCGCGGGACACGTGGCAGCTGTGGTCTGTTTCATACTGGCCGTCCTCACCCTCCCAGCTGCCCTCAGACACGGCGTCTCACTTGTGCTTGCTACTTCTTCAGCTGGCCAGGGAGGAGGTGGCCTGGCCTGAAGTCTGTGCAGACGCAGATCGGAGCCTGCATCTTCCAGCTCTGTCCACAGAGCCCCAGAGCAAACCGTGGGTCCAGAACAGGCCAGAAGGCAGCCTGCTGTCTGACGACCCATGGAACAGGACTGAGGGCTGAGCAGTAGGACTTCAGAACCAGCAGTGGGAGAAGCAGTGAACCAAGGTCTCCGGAGAGCGGAGGTGTGGACTGCTGACTCTATCAGGAAGGGCTGGCTTTGCCACCTGGCCAGGAGCCCTTCAGCTTCTCCACTGTGAAGTTGTACGATGGAAACAAGAGACTAATACTGGGCCGCTGTCCAGGGGCATGCCTGATGGAAAAGGACTGTCTGCTCTTCTCTCCCTGGTATGTGGGGGAGGATGAGACTCTGGGATTGTAACCAAACAAGAGGACACTGGACTTCTCTAGCTGTGAAACACATGTGTGCATGCGTGCGCGCGCACACACACACACACACACACACACACACACACACACGCAGGCCCCAGACACTGGATCTTCTTTAGTGTTCTAGATGCCTGGACACTACCCAGAAGTTTCTTGGAAGACATTTATTTAACTAGTGTTCACCCACAAAAACTTGCAGAAAATGTAAATTTCTTTCTTTCTGTTACAGAAATATACACAACTTTTAAAAGCTTTTCAGGTTATACTTACTGTTCTAAAACTGCCATTGCAGAAATAGTTTTAGTATTGGTTATGCTGACACACTAGATGATCCATTTCAAAAAGCCCTCTGTACTTTATGAATGGTTATATTCCAAAATCTGCTACCAGAGGAATATGCTGCATTTTATACTCTGAGTCTTTCATTGGCCTTTAACCAGAAGTGATCAGATTGATTTCCCGGGACACAAAACTCAGTAAGAATTTCCTTGTCCTTGATACTCATCCTGGTATCTTGCTCACCTGAATTGGGGTCCGTTGGGATATCTCTCTCTGCCAGATCCTGCTGATCCCACACGCAAGGGTGCTCCTCCTGTTTAATCCGGGACAAGAGGTCCTGGGCAGAGGCTGGTGAGTCTGCGGGAGCAAAGGACACGTCAGGGGACAGGACAAGCCTGCCAGTTTGTGTGCTGGGTAAATCTCTCATTTCCTGCAATTACTTCTTTTCCCTAAAATTCAGGCATAATTAAAGGATGCTAATTAATTAAAGGCTTAAGTCGGCTTGGCCCCAATTAATGGAGCTTTTGGTGCCAATAAGGGTATCCTACAGGGGAGCGCCATTCCTGCAGACTTTAGGCCTTACACGGAGACTCAGCTTGAAAGCAGAACACCAGCATGGACACAGGCATTCCTAAGGGGTTTTTCCAGGAACATGATGCCTTCCAGGAAGCCATTTAGATCCAATGTTTCATTGGGATTTTTCTTTCTTTTTCTTTTTCCATTTATGTACTTATTTTAGAGAGAGACAGAGAGTGAGCACGTGAGCAGGGGGAGAGGGAGAGAGAGAGAGAATCTCAAGCAGACTCTGTGCTGAGCACAGAAGCCCCATGAGGGGCTCGATCTCAGGACCGTGAGATCATGACCTGAGTTGAAATCAACAGTCAGACGCTTAACTGACTGCATCGCCCAGGCGCCCCCTTATTGGGATTTTTCTAAGATGTATGCTACGTCTTCTTTCTTCTGCGGTCTGTTAAACCTCATTTAACTTTATTGCCTTCTTATCTCTTACAGATTTCTTTGAAGAGACTAATACTGGGCCGCTGTCCAGGGGCATGCCTGATGGAAAAGGACTGGCCTTTCCCTGACTCGGACATCACTATCACTTACCTGGGGGGGTGGTGAGGCTCTGATCAAGGTGGGGCCAAGGTTTGTGGGGTTCTAACCTGTGGATAAGTATGTTACTAGATCTTGTGATGGATAATTTTGTGACAGCCAGGCCACAGTACCCACATAGTTGCCCGGACATTATTCCTTTTTTTTTTTTTTAAAGATTTTATTTATTTGTCAGACAGAGAGTGAGAGCACAAGCAGGGGGAACGGGGCAGAAGGAGAAGGAGACTCCCCGCTGGGCAGGGAGCCCAATGCGGGGCTTGATCCCAGGACCCTGGAATCACACCTTCATGCTGAAGGCAGACACTTACCGACTGAGCTACCCAGGCGCCCCCAGACATTTTTCTAGATATTTCTGTAAATGGAGTTTTTTTTTTTTTTTTTAATTTTTATTTATTTGACAGACAGAGATCACAAGTAGGCAGAGAGAGAGGGAGAAGCAGGCTCCCCACTGAGCAGAGAGCCCGATGTGGGGCTCGATCCCAGGGCCCTGGGATCATGACCTGAGCCGAAGGCAGAGGCTTTAACCCACTGAGCCACTCAGGCGCCCCTGTAAATGGAGTTTTTGTTTTGTTTTGTGTGTGTGTGTTTTTAGAGAAGATTAATATTTCAATCAGTAACCCCTGTCTTCCATAATGAGGGGGGCTCTTCCCAACAGGTAAAGGCTTCCACAGAAAGCGATAGATCACTCCCAGGGATGAAGGAGTCCGGGCAGAAGACTGTCCTGGGTCTCCAGACCGCAGACTGTGGACATGGCAGGCTCCACAGTCCCTGAAGCCAGTCCGCCCGTCTCTCTCTCTCTCTCTCTCTCGACACAGAGACACATACCCACACACACCCTGCGGAGTTTCTCTGGAGCATTCTAACACTCATATGCTCTCAGAGGCTTCTCACACAGAGTGCAGCTGGGATGTCATGTAAGAGGAACCCCCCAGCCTACCCCACGGGCGCAGAGGCAACAACCCATAAATACTTGTTGAAGACAACGAAAGCCCAACGAAAGTCAGGAGCAGGTGCTACGGACGGACATATTCCCCGACCACAGCGCCTATCCCTTATTGTTACACTTAGTACTTCTGCCCTGATGGTCCTCTTCAAGGGGAGGACCAGTTAAAAACCGATACAAGAAAAGAGAGAGGAAACAGGGCGAACTAAGCCCAGATGTGCTGTTGGTGCTGTTGGGAAATCCCGTCTCTCTGCCCATCCCGGACCCAACTCCTCCACTTCCAGTTCTGGCCTCTGGTCGGCCACACGCAGCGGATGATGGTGGGGGCCTGCGACCATGCTGGCCCTTTCCGCTCCCTCCCTGGCTGGGGCAGCCCCTGGGCTCACTCACCAGTAATGGACTCCGTGGGGATGGCTCTTTCCTCCAGGCCCCGCTGACCCCGGACACACAGTGCTTCCTCCCGCTTCACCTGCGAGGACGAATCCTGGGCAGGCACCAGGGGCTCCGCTCCTGGGACGAGAGAAGCATGTCATTTGGTGTATTTTTTTGAACAGTCCTCACCCAGATGGTCCTGGTGTCAGGAACGCAGGCGAACGGCACTCGTCAGCATGGGAGACCTCGGGTTCTCGCGGACAACTGCGGGGAACCCCAAGAAGCGGAAGGTCTCGGGAACAGAGAAATAATCGGTATTCAGGAGGAAGGGGTAGGCCAAGCCACAGGATGAGATGTAATAAGGCTGGGAGAGAGTTCCAGAGAACGGCCCAACCTGGGCTTTGTGTTCATCAGGACAAGGCCAGAAGTCTGATCTCTGTCTACAAGAGGTTCCTTTTTGTTTTTCACCCTAGTCAGAGAGATGTGACACACACACACACACACTCATTAGCAAGCCTTCCACCTGGCCCCATCCTGGATGGATAACACACAGTGTCCCCACACATACAAGACAATGACATGTCCTCTCTGTAGACCCCAAGGTATGACAAATGGGGTGTATCCTTCTGATGTTCCATGGTGCAAGGTACGACCCCTGAGAGCAGGTAGCGCAGGTCGAGGGCGAGATGAGAGGAAAAACCGGAAGCCTGGGTCCTGGTCTCCACTGTGCCCCCAGCCCAGCAGGGGAGGCATCCGACCTCTCTGGCCCAAGGCCTGCTGGTTCTACCCACAGCACGGGCACCGCAGTCACCGTCCCAGCTCATGCACGGGGATGGATGACAAGGTGACCCTGCTGAGGGCCAGGGCCCTGCTGAGCTCTGCACCTGCAGTGCTGGAAAACGGGGAGCAGGGCATTCAGATGAACTGTCCGAACAGGCCAACAGAGACAGAGTCGACCAGTGGTGGCCGGGGCCGGGGGGCTGGGGGGAACGTGGCAGTGACGGCTCACAGGTCCAGGTTTCCCACGGTGAAGAGGCTCTGTGCTGGTTACACAACTCTGTGAACCCCTGGATTATACACTTTTAAGGGGTGACTTCATTTGTGGCATATGGGTTATATCCCAATGAGAACAGACTGGAGAGGGCTGCCTCCGAGCGACCTTTTAAGGGACCTTCCTGAAGAAGGGCAGAGTCTGTATAAGGCGGAGAACACAGCTGAGGCTCGGCCGCGCCCGGGGCAGCCCCACTCCCGGAGAGCGCAGGCCCTGAGGAAAGGCCTCCAGGCCACAAGCGGGACCAGAGCCCTGGCACCTTCCATCTCAGTGAGAGCTGACCAGGGGCGGTGCTGTCTGGAGCTAGGTCTCCTCGGCTCCTCTCCTGCCCTTCCCTGGACCCGGGGCTCATGTCAGCTGCCATCACCTGTGTCTGGGTCCATTAGGATTTCTCTCTCTTCTGGGTCACGCTGCTCCCACACGCAAGGCTCTTCCCTGGGCTCCACCTGGGATGGGGCATCTGGCTTGGGCACTGCACCCTCCGTGTCTGGAATGAGTTGGAGGGGAAGGAAGGACATGGTGAAGTTGACCCACGAGCCCCGATCAAGGGCGGCGGCGGAAGTCTCCCCCGCTCCTGAGCCCCTCCCCAGCAGAGAGCCCCTCTAGGGGGTACCCTCACCTGCATCAGCTAATCTCTTGGGAGGAACCCTGAAAACTGGGCACCAGATTCCTAGTTCTGGTGCGGAAACAGCGGGACGCTGAGAGCCAGCAGCAGACCGGCTGCGGCTCGTGCAAGGCCTGGGGAGGCAGCTCACAGTCACGTGCCAATGACACAGCCTGGCCGGATTCCAGAAGGAAAGCAGCTCAGTGCTGTAGGGACAGGCCCTGTTACTGGGATTCTAACTGTCATCTGGTAACGCTCGTTCTTACCCAGGGACATCAGGGTTTTATAGTTCTCCTTCACGAGGTTGTTGTAAAGCTCCTTCTGCCACTCGTCCAAGTTCTTCCACTCATCCTCAGAGAAGTAAACGGCGATGTCGACAAACGTCACAGGAACCTGGGCCGAGGAGAGTCTTGGTCTGACACCCGCCTGCCTCCCCTCCATCGGCCACGGGGCCCCTTTCCCCAGAGCCCGCTTCTGCTCACCACGCCTCCTGCCCCCCAGACCCCAGCCCGGTCCCCTGGAGTGGAGTCAGCCCACCCTACTCCGGATCTTCTCATGCTCCCAAAACAAAGATGGTCAACACTGCCCTTTTTTTTTTTTTTTAAAAGGCATTTAACCAGGAGCGCCTGGGTGGCTCAGTGCATTAAAGCCTCTGCCTTCAGCTCAGGTCATGATCTCAGGGTCCTGGGATCGAGCCCTGAATCGGGCTCTCTGCTCAGCAGGGAGCCTGCTTCCCCCTCTCTCTGCCTGCCTCTCTGCCTACTTGTGATCTCCGTCTGTCAAATACATAAATAAAATCTTAAAAAAAAAAAAGGCATTTAACCATATCCTCTGTAATTTCACTTTCAGGGGAACTGGGTCCCTGAAGGCAAAGCCAAAGTCAACGTGTTGCTCTTGGCACTCAGGGTGAGAGCCGTGTGGAAGGTTCTCGGCAAGGGCTCAGTGAGCCGAGTCCAGTAAAGCCCCGTGAGGAAACCTGTCCTTCTGGTCAGGACCCTACCTCAGTAAGGTAGAGCGGTTACATTTTTGTCATTAAGAACATGTAAATCTGTAAATCTAAGGGCAGACGCTGAAGCTCCAGGGCCGTGTCCTGTTTCGTTCACCGCGACATCCCAAGCCTCTAGAAGCAGGGCCTGGAGCCGGCAAACATTTGTTGACTATGTCGAGCGACTGTGGCCAACACGAGGAAGAGCCCCGGCAGCCTGAGTCATCTGTCCCAGACGCCGGGCCCCTGCGCGTCCAGGCAGTGTCGTCGGTCCCACGAGACTGTTACTGCGGCTTGACAAGGGTCCTCATCTGGACTCATCTCAGACGCTCACCAGCGTGGCCTCGCCTTGGTCCGCATGGTTCAAAAGGGTTTCACTTCATGACTTTAACGTCTGAACTTCCCTTCTGGGACACACAGCCCTGCCCCCCCGGCCCAGGACCAGTCTTCCGCTCACACTGGGAAATCCAACCCTCTCCCCCACTCCCCAGCCCTAATTTGAGTCCACCGGTCTTTATACCTGCACACAGGGCCAAAGCTAGCCCAAGTGGCACCTCTGTCCCCATCAGGAAAGGACAGCCCTCTGGCCTCCAGGCCCTCGAGTGTCCAGCTCGGTGAGTGGGTGGCACCTTCACATGAATTAGAAATGTCTGTTTTCACATCAGGGGCTCATACCCCCACGGGTATCCTGTGCGGGTGCGGTGGGCACACGTGTGTCACCTACTACTGATAGCTCACCCACCACCCAGCTTTAGAGACAGAACCCAACTTTTAATTTCCTGGACCTTCCCCCAGCCTGGGACTTATCCCCAAGCCGCGAAAATGGATACAGACCACTTTCTTCATTTTCGTTTCCTGCCCCTAGAAAAGAGTCACAGAATTCTGCAAGTGACACCCACCATACGTCACAGAATTCTGCAAGTGACACCCACCATACGTTCATGCCACTCGTCCCAGGGCTGCTTCGGAAGCCTCTGGGGATCTTGCGGACATCTCCTGTGCTCCCGGGGAGGCTTCTTTCGAACGCTTCCCTCTCCCCAGCCCTCCCGCCCCTCCCTCATCTTCCCCATCTGTCCCGGAGCCTGATCCCAGGTGGCTGCTGGCAAGCTCCCTTCTCATCAAGCCACCCCCACCCCCCCGCGAATGTGTCCTTCATTTCTCCTCTAGCTCCTGCCTGTGACACCCAAACAAACTTCTCTCTTTGACATCTCAGGCTTTCCCTCGCGAGTCACCCAACCTAAGACGAACCACCCACCACCCAACCCCACAGTCTCAAGCAAACTCTACTCTCCCTCTTCACTTGAAACACCCCAAGAGACACGTTTTGTGCTTCCTTCTTCACAATCCATGCATCCTTTCCTGCCTTAAAAATCTGTCTATGAACCCCCGCTCCCCATGCTCTGAAACCACACCCTGGAAGGCCACCAGCAGCCCCTCTTGGTAACCTTCACCATTTCAGATCGCCTTTCTGGAATCCACTCTTGCTTGGTTTCCCCAACTCTGTTTCCTCCTGCCCACCCACCTTACTGCTTTCTCTGCCGCCCCCAACCCCTGGCTCTGCCCTTCCCCGTCCCTCTGCTTTCTCCTCGGTAAGCTCGTTCTTTGCTCTTCACACAACTTCCGTGGTTACCTCTTTGCTAACGATACTCTTCCGTTTTCCTTGCTCCCTTTCGGGATCAGGTTTCAAGGGCCCTCTGAGCAGCTCCATTTAATCATCTCTGAAGTACCTCCACTAAAGGTCTCCAGCACCAAGTTCCTCCTCTTTTCCAACATGCCAACCCCTCTGCGTCACCTCACCATTTCTATGAAGTGTCACAACTCTGGAATCAGAGTTGCACAGTTGGAAAGAGATATCAGTACATAAAAACTTCCCTGGGCCAGGATACAGCAGACGTCTGAGTCTGGCCAGAGACGGCAGGGAGCCTACCTGTGAATTATCTGCGAGCCAATTAACAGACACACTAGAATCCAAGAGGCGCGAGGGATCTGAGAGACAACAGCCTTCCCTAAATCCCACAAAGAGAATGCACTTAGCATGGCTGACAGTACACAGTGAATAACTATTAATAGTAACACTAATTAACTCTCTTGTGGTGCTTCATGGTGGTGGGTTTTAAAATACATCCACAAATTCTTTGGCAGCCCCTTCAAAAAGGGTGGTCCTCCCCTCAAGCGTGGGCAGGATTTAGTGACTTGCTTCTAACAAACACAGTAAGGAGTGACGTGTACAATTTCTGAGACTAGGTCATAAAAGACAGGACAGCTCCATCCGGTCTCTCTCTTGGCTCACCCACTCCGGGCGGAGCCAGCGGCCATGTTGTAAGGACACTCAAGCAGCCATGTTGGAACAGTGAGGAACTGAGGCTTTGCCAATGGCCAAGCGAGTGCGCGGTCCTGGAGGCAGAGCCTCATGCCTCAGCCAAGCCTTCAGATGACCCCAAATTCAGCCAACAGCTTCATTATAACTTCATAAGACTCTGAGCCAGACTCACTCAGCCAAGCTGCTCCTGAATTCCTAACCCACAGAAAATGCAAGATGGCACATAATTATATTTTGAGGCTCCAAGTTTTGGGGTAATTTGTTACCCGGCAATAGAAAACTGAGACAACAGGCTACATGGTCTTGCCCATCAACAAAGTCAGTGACTCCTCACAACCTGGGTTATAAATGTGTTCTCATCGTTGTCTTACAGATGAGAACACTGAAACTCAGAGTGCCCAGCCAGGTATTTACTGACGAAATTATGTACTTATACTTCACCTCTTTCAAAAGATATGGAGACCTGGAAGACCCAGTCCCTCACGTGGAAGCCTGAGCTCTCCCGCTGGACAGAGTCACACAGCAAACACTTTCTGGATACCGACCGAAGCCGGTGCAGTTACGGGCAAGGAGACACAGTGGTGAACCAAGCAGAAATTATGTTCTGGTCAGGGAACACCAACCAAGAAGACAAAAAAAGAAGTAAATATTTAAGGTGCCCAATGGCACAGCACTTTGGAGAAAATGGGAGCAGGGACGGGGGAAAGTGGGTGCTGGGATTGGGGGGATGTGTTTCTTTGGTGCTGGGGCCCCATGGAAGGGCAGACCCCTGACGGAAGCGACGGGGAGGGAGCTTTCCCATGGAGGGAAGTCCCTTAGGTGAGACCGTGTGGGTGGAAAGGAGTGGACAAGAGGGGCAGAGGGGAGATGAGGTCAGAAAGGTGGGGCCGGATAGGGGGCCCCTGATGGAATGGGGGCTTTTAAGCTGCATGAGGTGGGAAGCCAGTTGGGGGGTTTAAGCAGTGGTAGCTGATTTATATTTTTAAAGGATCACTCTCACTACTCTACTGAGAACAGATTATATAGGGGAAGGGACAAGGACGGAGACAAGGAGACCAGGCAGGAGGCCATGGCAGCTCTCAGAGGTGAGGTGACGGTGGCTTTCCCCAGACGATGGTGGGAGCAGTGAAGGTGGAAAGGAGTGGTCAGCCCGGTGACGGTATTTTGAAGAAAAGTCAGACGGCATTTACGAATACATCAGAAGAACCGTTGAGAAAGAGAAGCAAACATGACCCCAAAGTTTCTGGCTCGAGCCACTGGAAGGGCAGAGCCATCTTCATGGAGAGGAGGATGGGGCAGAAGAGGTTTCAGGCAGAAGACGGGAGTTCAGCTTAGTTGGGTTAAACCTAAGACATTCCCTGAGTCCCGCTGCAGTAGCAGGTAAGCACGTGAATCCGGCTTTCAAGAACGAGGTCTGGGCAAGAGACAGGGAGAGAGTGGGCAGGGGAGACTGCCTTTGGCAGCCGACAGCACCCAGGCTGCACTTAAAACCTGAAACTGAGTGAAATCATGAGGGAGGGAATGGAGATAATGAGCCAAAGGCCAACAACACCCAGCCCTGGACCACCCCAAACCTAACAAGTCAGGAAGAGGCAGGGAAGGCCATGAAGGAGACTGAGCAGGAGCCACCAGGAGAGAGGAACAGAATCAAGAGAGGTCACCTGGAAGCCCTAGGAAAAGGTGTCTCAAGGAGGAGGGGGCAACCTGCGTGCAACGTCACCTTGAGGGCAGAGAAGAGGATGGCAGAACAGACTGTGGGCATCATGAGGGCGTTGGTAAAACCAACAGGATGGGGGTGCCTGGGTGGCTCAGTGGGTTAAAGCCTCTGCCTTCAGCTCAGGTCATGATCCCACGGTCCTGGGATCGAGCCCCGCATCGGGCTCTCTGCTCAGTGGAGAGCCTGCTTCCCCACCTCTCTTCTCTGCCTGCCTCTCTGCCTACTTGTGATCTGTCAAATAGATAAAATCTTTAAAAAAAAAAAAAAAAACCAACAGGATGGAGAGGTGGGAGCAGAAACCTGACTGGCAGAGGCTCCAGAATGATCCAATCACCACTTTATGGAGATACTGAGAATAGAGGAACACGCGCAATGAGACTGTGGAGGATGCAGTGTCAGAATGCGGATAATCGGAAACTCAAGGGGATGCGTGGCCTAGTATCATCTGCAGACGAATTTCAAGGAAAAATGACAGATAGAGGAGGAACTGAAAGATTTAACGAGACTTAAAGGACATAGCCCCTTTTTATGTCCTCATTCAAACAAACTAAAAGGAAACAAATTAAACTGCATTTAGAAGAAAAGAACATTTGAACACTGACTGGATACTTGAGTAGGTGGAGGCTTTTGTGGTGGCGATAGTACCTCTGAGGTCTTATTTCAGAAAAAGAGCCTCTACCTTTCAGAGCTACACACTGAAATATTACAAAAAAAAGCCCAAAACAAAAAAATGATGCCTGAGATTGGCTCAAAATAAAATGGGAGGGGATGTGGGTGGGGCCTTAGAGGAAACAAGACTGAGGGAGAGCTGACAGCTGGATGATGGGTCCCTGATGGTTCCTCACACTCTTTTGTGTACTTGTGTGCATGTTTGTTTTCTATAATAAAAAGGTTAAAAAGGAGAGGGAGAGAAGGGACTGGAGACAATAAACACAATACGTTAAAGGAATTCTGCTTAAAGAGGAGTAGAGAAATGAGGCACTAACTGGAGAGAGAGGCGAGGCCTGGGGGTTTTCATCACAGAGATGGGTGATGTCTAGGACATCTAGAACGACCATCAGGGGGAAGAATGGATGACACAGAGGAGAAAGGGGAGAAGGTGGGTGGGTGGGGGGAGTCAGTGAGGGGGGGACGCGTGGGCCAGCAAGGCCGCGGGAACAGGGAAGGCAACAGGGTCGAGGCAACGTTGGGTGGATGGGCGTAGTGGCTGCCTCTTGGAGTGACTCTACCTTCTCAGTAGACCAGCAGGCTGGGTCATCGATGGGCAGTGCAGTGCTGATGATCCAGGAGGTAGGGGTGGGGACGGGTGCAGGAGAGGAAATGGAAGGGGGAAATGGAACATGAATTCTGAGCTGCGAGAAAGCCCACAGAGGGGATGGTCACAACTTCCTAGCAACTCCTGCGAGCGTAGTTTGTCTCAGCCGCGTTCAAATGCGCACGTGCAAGGATAACCAATGACCAATGGTCCTCTGTAGGTGCCACGTGGTAAACACAAGCACGAAGAGTGGCAGGAGTCTCCAGACAACCAGATACCTTGGGGTTATTGGGAAAGGTGACAGGAAAGCCTGACAGAAGCAGGCACCTGTGGGGAATGGGTGGGGGGCAGCCTCACAGAGGTAGAACATTCGTGACTAAGTTAAGTAGAGACAGGCTATGAGAAGACACTGAAATCAGGGGTGCCTGGGTGGCTCAGTCAGCTGAGTGTCCAACTCTTGATTTTGGCTCAGGCCATGATCTTAGGGTCACAAGATCAAGCCTCATGTCCACACTCAGCACAGAGCCTGCTTAAGGTGCTCTCCCTCTTCCTCTCCCCACCCTCCCCGCCCGCCCCCCACACAAGAAGGAGCCAGTTTTGTGAGAAGGACCGGCCAAATGAAATCAAGAGTTTTGTGCCAGTCCTCACTTCCATCCCTGTCCCTGGGGACCACCACATACCTTGGGCACCTCCCCCTTGCTGCCCGGGGGCAGCCTCAGGACCCAGAAATTTCGGTTCCTCAGCAGGTTCTCCATGTTCTCCAGCCGCCTCTGCAGCAGCCCGTACTCCTGCAGCAGGGTCCCCAGCACGGCCCACTTGCTCTCCATGTGGTTCCCGAACTCCACGGCCGTCTTCTCGCAGTCCGCCAGCTTCTTCTCGGCCGTCCCTGTCCGCCCCTCCAGATTTAGCAGCTGGCTGGCCTGGGCATCCACCTTCCTCTCCACAGCCTGAATGGCGGCCACCACCGTCCAGAGTGAGATCTCCGCCGTGGGCAGCTGGGGCTCTCGCATCATGCGGTCAGGGAAGACAGGTGCCCTATCTGGGAAGGGCGGGAACTGAAAAGGCATCGGTCGCCGAGCATCCATGTCCCACTCTTGAGCCTGTGTGCAGAGGGAGAAAGTGACAGCCTGGGCGGAGACCCTATGTGAGGCAGGGAGGGGAGCCTGAGAACAGAGAACAACGAATCAGATGCCACAGCTTCTCGCTCTTCTGCCATCCCCGCCCCCCAGGCTAGGGTGTTCATTCCTGTCCCCAGCAATAGCTCGACTAGCACCCCCTCCCCCACCCCCCACCCCCGCAGCGAACCTTCCCATTTCCCGCCTGCAGGAGTCACGACAGTCACTAGTTTACCCACCTGACCCTTCGCAACTCAAGGCTGTGGACCGCCACCCACGATGGCACCTACCCCTTTCCCAGCACAGCTGCTCTCTTCAGCGGTTAGGCCTGATGATGAACTCTCTCTAGAGTCGCCCAGTGCCTTCTGATTCAAAGTAAGAATTCCCCCGTAAGTCATCTGACCCTAATCTCCCCTGCCATCTCTAAGCAGGTTAGGGCAAGAATGATTATCTCTGCTTTAAAGATGATGGGATTGAGGCAGAGAGATGGCGCTGGCCATTCCGCCGCTCCTGGTTTCCCTGCCAGCGGCAGGAGCGGGAGGTGTTGTGGGTAACAAAAGCACAGTTCGGGTAAGCTGCTGCCCCCATCCCGGCAGCTGTGACCAGGGGAGACCCCAGAGAGCCCACAAGACTGAGCAGACGAGCAGCGTTTTTCCCATATCGTTTTTTCCGTATCCAACTCCTGATTCACATTTTCTAAAATGAAAATAGGTTTGCTAAAAAACGTCACTCACTGAGAAGGAGAGGAGGAGACGTGCCTGTGAGGACACTTCCCGGGCCCCTTCTTGCCCCTCGAAGCTGAGGCCCCATGGGTCCGCGTAGGGAGCTGAGCTATGACCAAGAGAGGGTGGTCCCAGGTCACCGGGGACCTGGGAACTGGTCCCATAACGCACCAGGACCCAGGGCTTCCCGGCCAACAGCAGGGCTGATAACCAACTCCCCTTGCCATGTGGGATGGGAGAGGGTGTCATTTTTTCTTCCCTGGTGCTGCTGAGGAGGCCCTCGGGCTGGCCAGGGACAGGCATGCCAACTGTCCTCTCCAACTCAGAGCAGCTGTGAGAGCCACAGAGGAACACCCCACAGTTCCCAGGGAGTCAATCCAAGCCATGGGATAGAGGGGAGCAGAGCCCCGGGTGCCAGGCCCTGCTAAGTAAAGAGGCGATGTTTCCATCAAAGCCATCCTGAGCTCACGAAGGCCTCGCTCCTGCCGGCCCAGAGAAGGGGAAAAGGGCCGATGGTGGACGTTCAGGGTGTCATCAGGCCCAGATGACTTTTGGAAGGTTCGGAGCCCTGAGACCAAAAAACGATCCCACACAGCACAGCAACTTCTGGCTAACTGGTGGGAGCCGGGTGGAGAAGCAGGCCAGGAGCATGGGGTGGGCTTCTGCGGAGCAAAGCCCGGTGGGCTCCCACACTGACCCCGGGAACACTACTCAGCTCTCACGCTCTGCACAGCCCCCTGCTCTCAGACTCCAGCGCGCACTGAGATCCTAATGGGGCTCCCAGACCTGACGGGGGGCTACTCTCCACCCTGAGACGCCGATCGCACTGGCTGGGGACGAAGGTGGGCGTCGGGAATCTGAAAAGCTGCTCAGGTGACTCCAGGATGCAGCCAAGTTTGCCACCGGCTGCAAACGAGGCAAAGTCACCTCTCCACGGCCCCCTTCCTCCGCCACACCCGGTGCAACGGGAAAGTGAATTACTCGCTGCACTTGGCGAGAGACGGCAGTACGGCACTCACGCACACCCTTCTGTCCAGGTGGCTGGGGTGTGACCCCGCGGGGGCACTCCGGGGCGCACACCGGCCGGGGGACAAGCGCGGCGGGCCGAGGGCTCCAATGGCCAGCGCGAAGGGGAGCCCGGGCCGCGCTGGGGTGGGGTGGGGTGGGGGCCACGGTCACGGCTCCGCTGGCTCCCCGCCGCCTTCCCCGCGGGGCCTCCTCGGGTAGCCGGCACCGGGCCGGGCCAGCACGCGGCCTCGGGGCCTGCTGCTCGGCGGCGCGCGCGCGCGGGCCAGGCCTGCTCGGGGCCGCTGCGCCCCGCCTGCCGCGCGAGTCCGCCCGCGCCCCGGCCCGCGCCGGGCCTCGGATTCCGCCCTCCGGCGCCGCTGCCCCCCCGCTCCCCACGGC
>RCUC01137443.1:0-16927 GCA_003697995.1 Taxidea taxus jeffersonii | reverse complement strand
TGTCGTGAGCACAGCATAGCATACAGGCTTGCTGAATCACACTGTTGTACCCCAAAACTAATGTGTCACCATGTGTCAATGATACTTAGATAAACATGTCTTTCAAAAAGAAAGAGAACTAAAACAAAGACTCTTCAGAATCCTGCCACTACGGAGGTAGAGATGGACAGAGGGCCCCCAGTGGGGCTGCTGATCCAGGAGCAAGAGGGGGGAATGAGACGAGGGAGCCCAATAGAGCAACTGTGTGGATGGAGACAGATTCCTGACTCACTTCCCAAGTTGGCTGCTGAATCCACGCCTCAGAGTGTGGATTCGTCAAAGAGGACAACAGCCCTCTGGAATTCACACACTTCCCATTGCTAGAGCAACTTCAAGCTCATGAAGTGCTCTCTCTCACAGATTCTCAATGGATTCTTACAAGGCAGGGTAACTACTTCCACTTTAAAGATGAGCACACTGACCCAGAGAAGTTTGGTGACTTGCTCAGAATCACCAGCTAGCTAACAGCAGTGCACAGACCAGAACCTGGGACTTTTGAACCCTACATGGAAATCCTTTGTTTTGGGACCACTTCTGGTGGACAAAGGAGCCAGTAGAGATACTGTTGGAAGCTGCATTGTTGTCTCAGGGGACGATGACTCCACTCCCAGCTCTACGCTTGCCCTGATCAGGCTACAGAAAATCCTCTTTCCTTTGCCATCAGTGGCTTCAAGGATAGTCATGCGACATGACTCTAGCTCATGAGGCAGGGATGGGGATCTGCCAGGAGCCTATGGGAAAACTTTTCTTGCTCCTACAGAGCCATGGGAAGGGGCAGCCTCTCCATTCCTCTGGTTGCTGTTGTGCCTTGTAACGTGATGGCTGGGACTGCTGCAGCCAACTTGCTGCTTGGAAGCAGCCAGCACATGGAAGAGAAATGAGCAAAGAGGAGAGAGCCTGGGCCCTTGATGACATCATCCAGTCAACACCGAGGCCCACTGGCCTCGGGCTGTACATCCCAGATACCAGACTTTGGACATGGCACACTGGAGAAAATCAGAATCCAGAAACTTTGTGTCTCCTGATGGGTTACATAATCTCCCAGAAGGTCCCTCACAGACTGCCCTCATGACTTTTTGACAAGTGCCCTGGGAATGGCATGACTGTTTTATGAGTTGGGGTAAAAATAGCAAGCTATCCACAATATAACTTTTATTGTATACGAGGCATGATCCCAAGTGCTGTAACAAAATGCCCTAGAAGAGATACAATTAATATTCTCATTTTATATGGGAAGAAATGGAAATAAAGTGTTCAGATAATTTCCCCAGGGGCCACATAGTTAGGAAGTAGCAGAGCTAAGTTTTGAACTCGGGAAGCAGCACTTGTGTCCTTAACCACTACTTACTCAAGTTAAGAATGTGGGCAGCCTCCCTGGAGCACATGGCTCTGTGAAGCAGAGGTGGGATTTGAACAAAATTTAAGTTCTGTTGGGAAAGAGAGAGAGACGTTGGTTAGCAAGAGTGTTTGCTACCGTTGACTGTGTTAGCTACTCTTCCTATAGGTTTCCTTTGACGGGGGCCAGCAAATATCCTCGTGGTTGAAAGTAGTTTAAGTGTTTCTCAAACCATTACCTGTAGTTCAGCTGTCCTGACTAAGATGAGTTATTGTTGTAGGCTCAAACGGAAAAGCCTTCAGGGAAGAGAATGATTTAAGGATGGATAGGATTTAAAGCAAATGGACATTCCAGGCAAAGAGATTTGCAAAAGAAAATGTGTAGAGGACACAGCTGGAAGTATACAGTAGGGTCAGGTCTTTGAAGTCCTTGAATGCCAAGTGGAGGAGCGTGGGCTTTATTCAGGCTGTGAGGACCGCAGGGGATCTTTGAGCAGGAGTCCGGCTGGGCATCTAGAGAGATCCATTCCAAGGCTGAGCAAAGAAAGGAGTGTGCAGAGGAGAGCGTTGGTTGACAAGAGGACCTGCCTTATCACAAAAGTTTGAATGAGGGAGGAAGTGTTGGAAATGGTTTGGGAGAGACACTCTAGGAGCACTAAACGTTGGTTTGATCTGATGGCTGGTTAGATGTTTGAGGAGGAGGAATCCAAGGTATCTTTGAAGCTTCAAGCTTTGGAGGCAGGAAGAAGGAAACCAAGAACTTGCCTGGCAGAGGGGAATGACAGGCAGCAGGATGAGGAGGATTTGGTATCGGGCTTGAAGATTTTGAGATGATGGACACCCACACGGGGATGTGGGATTGGGACATTCATGATGAGTGAGAACAAGACGTGTCAGTTAGCACGCTGAGGGCGTGGGTGGAGGGAACGAGACCTCCAAGGAAGAGCATGTGGAGAGTGGATTGGGGGCCATTGAGGCCTGGACCTGAGGAAACCCTCAGCACTGCCTGGTCTCAGGGGAGTGCACATAACAAACATGGAGGCAGATCAGAGGCCTTGAAGGAAGACCCAGCAAGCCCAGAGACAGAACTGGGCACTAGAGGGCTTTGGGAAAGAGTGGTCAGTAGTGCTCAATCCTACAGCTACAGAGAAGTCCGGGTTGGTGAGAGCAAACATCTTAGGTAAGTCAAAAGAAGAGATTTGGGGGGCACCTGGGTGGCTCAGTGGGTTAAATCCACTGCCTTCTGCTCAGGTCATGATCCCAGGGTCCTGGGATCTAGCCCCGAATCGGGCTCTCTGCTCGGCAGGGAGCCTGCTTCCCTTCCTCTCTCTCTCTGCCTGCCTCTCTGCCTGCCTCTCTGCCTGCTTGTGATCTCTGTCAAATAAATAAATAAAATTTAAAAAAAAAAAGAAGAGATTTGGAAGACCGTGGACAATCCAACATCTTTACAAGCTGCTGATGGGGATAGAAATTGGTAGAATCCTTCAGAAGGCCTATGAGGCAAGATGTTTCTGAGACCTTAAAAAGGTGTAAAATTGCTGATTCAGAAATTCTTCTTCAAGGAATATAACCCCAAAGGCATAACGATTAAAGCTTGAGTACCTTCTCAACCCATGACACAGTGTCAAGGAGGGGATTGTTTTCAGGCCTTTATATTTAATAACTAATTTAATGATCAGGACAACCCTGTAAGGTAAGTAGTATTCATACTTCTCATGGGCGAATCGTCATTTTACAAACAAAGGAAAGGAGGCCAAGAGAAGTTATGTCATTTGAGCTAAGGGATTGAGATCCGGGGAGATCAGCTGCAAGGCCCTTGATCTTACGCACCGGGCCATCTTACTTCTTGAGAAGATGAGGAATGAGCACCGCACTGCACCCCTGAGTGTGTTCAGCTTAGTATTATAATAACAGGAAACAATCTAACTGCTTAACAGCTGGAGGTTGGCAAAATAAAGTCTGACTTCCAAACTAGAGCACGATGCTATATAGACGTTAAGAATCATGTTGTAAATGAACACTCAGTGACATGGGAAAAAGGTTGATGATACATTTTTAAGTGAGAAAAGCTGTTTTCAAAACAGTATGATCTCAAAGTTGAAGAAAGGAAGATGTTTGTTATTACTCACATGTGTGCACATGACAGACGGATCTGGCCTGTGCCCCCACCAGGTGCCTTCCTTCACCCACCCTGCCCAGCCCGAGAGCCCGGCCCCACGCCCGCGTCACTTGGCAGTGTCATCCTCATGCCTCCGGATTGGAATGCTGTGTGTATTTTAACAAAGGTAAGAGGGATGTGTGGCAGAGTTCAATGCCCTCCAACATCATCGTTTCCCCTCAGGTCACTCCTGAAATACTTTCTCGATGAGGCAGGATCCCCAGGAGTGTTGACCATTGGAGATGGTTGAGTGGAGCTCACAAGAAGAATATTTCAGATCTATGGGACCTCTTTGAAGAAGTGTAGAGGAGAGGATATGTCCCTCCAGTGTAAAGGATGCTGGAAAGTACCTGAGAATAGGATGTCCTGATTCTTGGACTGGGGAAGGTGGGCCAGTCCCCTACCCCTGGAGTCACCAGCTTTCTGTTGTGGGCAACTGAGCTCCAAGATGATTCAGAAACCCCACTCAGAGTCTTCTTAGCTTTCTGTCCTCTGCTTCACCCCAGCCCCACAGCCATGTTCAGGCAAAGCCCAGAACTGACAGCTTAGAAAAATATTTAATTGAGATTCCTCCTACAGTGCTTATTTCTGTCTCAATAAGGCCTTGGCATGTCATGGGTAGCTAAATATATTGGCTGTTTCCTCTCCAATGCCAGCCTAGTTTTTTAAATGTTCCCAAGTACATCTGCCCAGTTTTCTCTTAGAGAGAATTTACAGCATTAGCCCTCTGTAACCCAGAATGAGGGGAAAGAAAAAAACAAACAAACATGGAGGAGGTTAACTTACTTAGAGAAGAGAAGCCAGGGTAGTTATATCTATGCAGGATAAGTATTCATTCATTCGTTCATTCAGGAACCATCTGTTGAGCTTCTCCTGAGTTACTGGCACAGTGCTTAATGTGGAGACCGAACTGATGTATGGAAGTAGACCTGGTTCCTGCCCTCAAGGTGTTCACGGTCCAGATCAACCAGTGACACAGAGTGTTAATGATGGAGGATGAACAAAACAGAGCTGAAGGCAGGCTCTACAGTGTCCCAGAGTAAGGATACACAGAGGACATTTCCTAAATAGCACCTCTACCTGTCCTAGCAGGGCTTAGGAATTGGAAGTGGGGAGAGGTCAGCAAAAATATAAGGATACATAGGATTTAGGTGCACATCACATTAGTTTGGGCTCAACAGCATAGGCACTTTTCTCAACAGAATTCCTCTGCTGGGTTTGGCATTTGATTCTAAAGAAGCCTTGAGTACAATTCATTTTTCCTCTCTAAACTTTGATTTCTTTATCTATAAATATATTATTGCCAGGCAGATGTTTTAGAAACATTTTGAGAAGCCCAGGATCCCTTTTGTAAACAAAAGTATATATGGAACCCCAGGAGATAAGACGGGTAATATCAGAACTGCTGTGGTTGAGGCAAGGGTAGGGGACCCAAAACTAATCCCGATCTATCCTTGTTCTCCATCAAAATACCTTATCGGGACTCCAGAGTTCCCTAGGCTGCAGTTCAAACAAACACATGAGTTAAGATGATGTTCCAGGCTTTTCTGGCTCTAAGCCAGCCCTCCATGCTCTCTCTTCACCTCCATTTGAGCATGGGGCTGGTCCTGCCTCCTGGGGAGTCTGCACCTGCTACCTGGGAGCTCTAATGGAGGCTGGTGGACAGTGGTCTTCAAGGACTTGGGATCACCCAGTTCTGGGAGTAGTCAAGTCAAGGTTCTTTTGGTGAAGGAAATAAGCTATCATCTGAAAGCAGGAAGGGTGTCGGCTGCTGGAAGGATAAGGACAGTCTGGAAGCACGTATAGATGGCGCTGGCCCCATTTACTCACCTAGGGCATCTGGAAGATGACCTAGGGGTGAAGGGTCCTTTTGACATGTCAAGGTCTTTAGCATCTAAACTGGGTTTTACTCTCTGTGATAGCAATGATGCAAGGTGGAGAATGGTTTTCTCCATATTACAGATGGGGAGGAGGCTAGTGTGATTGTCTTTTCCATGAAAGAACATCAAGACTCCCTTTGGAGGGTGGGGTCTCTACGTCTGTCACACCTTGTCAGACTCCTGAGAAGCGCTTTCCATTCTCTAATTTTTACTCATTTCATCAACGTGCATTACTTCCCCTGCATTTATTTGTTTCCTTCTATTTCAGAAAAACCTGAAGTTTGATTTTTTGGGGTTCTTCTTGACATCGCCTAGAAAGTCATAGAAATATGAGGGGGTCTTGAATGAATGACCTGGAAGCGTTGTGGCAGATTTCCATCTCTGATCATGGGACACTGCTTTGGTGATCTTGGCAGGAGGCTGGAGTGTGGACATGAGAATTTTAGGGTGAGGGTGATTTCCATCCTGGGGAGCCTGTAATTCCTCAGATCTTATTAATATAGGGGCTGAATACCAGACGTTCCTTTCGGTCTGCATGCCAATGCTCTCAGCCGTTCCTAGCAGCCTTTCTCCACTGGTCTGGAACCTTTTAGGGCATTCCAAGCCCCTGTCCCTCTCCCCCCGCCCCGGGGCTGGCCTGCAGTCAAGCATCTTCACACTCTGCTGCTTCCATCTGGAACTCTCTTCCTTGATTCCCGATGCTAGCTGCATTCAGGCCTGCTCGCTGTTCTGGTGCCCAGAATCCCACAGAGCAACGCTAGTTGAGCAGCAGATAAGGGTGGGTTTCCCCAGGGGAAGAAGGCACAGGCAAGAGGATGCCTCCCAGGGACCTCTGACCACTCATCAAAGGATATCTTACAGAAAGAGAAACGACAGAGTCCCAGCTGGGTGGAGATATCAGGAATACACGTAACTGATGAAGGATATTATCAAGAGCATGGAAAAGAACATCTCCAAGTTACCTTTGGATTCTAAGATTCTCTATAGCATTTGACTCTCTGTAAGACATGAGACTTGCCCTGATGTGGGGTCTCCAGAAACTCTAATGTTTCTGCTGCAAAAGGGAGAGGGAGTCTGAGCCCTTTATGGGCCCACTAGCAGACTATTTCAGGGACTCAACTAAGACTCGGGAAACATGGTGTGAAACACGCTCTGACTTCCTCTGGACACTTGCATAATGTCCTTTGTCCAGGTAGACCCAGTTGGGAAGTCTGTTGAGGTTTTAGGGAACAAAATGCTGGAATAAAGTGCAAGGAGGTGTAGAGTGAAGTAGATGCTGGAAGGAAGCAGGCCTCACCTTCCAGCAGTTGTGCACTCCCTGGGACCACATCACCCGCCTCACTGCAAACCTGCCCCATGCTGACCATGTGGCTTTCTTCTTCAGTCAATCCCCTTCCCAAGGACTTCACCATCTCTGCCATTGGTGCAAACTTCCCTTGCTATCCTGACTCAAACCAGGGCTCACCCGAGATTCCTCTCCCCTTGTGTCCCCTACATCCGAGCCCCTAGAGAACCTCACCCTTCCCTCCCTTGTTCGTGATTCTCTGCTCGCTCTCTCCTCCTGTGGGGCCTCATGTCTGGGGAGGGAGGAGACCTTCAGCATGCCATTCCATAAAACTCTGATCTCATGATAGCAGACTCTGCAATTAAGCTCATTTCCGATGAACTCATGCCCACCTGCCTTGCCTGGCTTCTCAATGTCTCCACCCTGCGCCCTGCACCTTCCTTGTGGGAGGATTTTGTGTGGCTCCCCTCTGTGGCTTCTCCTCCCGGGTCAGTCTTGTCCTGTCTTCTTGCCCTCTTCCTCCCTCCACAGCTGGGCCTGACCACCAGCCTTAGCTCTGCCTCGAACCCCCAATCCTTTGAGGCCCATCTTCTCTGGCAGTCGGTCCTAATGGGGGCAGCCCCTTTATGACCTGACATTTTACGTGTTGATTATCTCCAGTCTCCCACCAATTTGGCCGTTTATTATACATTACTAAGTGTGCTCTTCTCAACAGGGTTGTAATCTTGATTGTAAGGATGTGGGGATACCTGTTTGAATGATCTCTCTGCTGCACCCAAAGCAAGGATGTGGGAGTGAGGGAAATTAGCATTTAGCAAAGCCTTTAAGACATTATCTCATTGAATCCTTTCAACCCTAAGAACTGGATATTTTTTGTCTGTGTTTTGTAGATAAAACCAAAGCTCTACAGTATTTTGACATCCACAGCTGGTGAGTGGCTGAGTCAGGGTTTGAAACCGGGGTTGCTTGATAACAAAGCATTTTGCACGACTCCCTGTGTTTATCCTAAGGTGGGGCAGAGGGCTCCTATAAATGCACTGAATCAGAAAAACAGTGGGACACCAGAAGCTGAGGTGTGTTTAGAATGATTGCTAGTGCTGAACATTCTACCTGTGTTTCTTTTCTTCCCCACCTGAAAACTTGAGCCCCGGATCAGTCTACTCCAGTGCTTATTTTTTCTAAAGATGCTAAGAGCGAGTTTTATGATCGATGTCTTTAAAAGTGTCCTCTTTATTTTTCTGGAACATGGTTTTTCTAAAATTTTTGCTTGGCCATAAATGTGCCTGGGGATGTGTGACGTGGCCTCTTAACTGAACACCCAGAGAGGAAGCTATGATAACTGCTAGTTGTCTCTCTCAAGGCCAGTGTCCCAGCAGAAGGTGCTCTCGCACTTGCATGGGATTAGGGTATCAGTGGAGGAACAGGGTCATGAAACATTCTTGAGATAGAGCTCAGACAAAGACATACACCTTGGCCATGTTGCCAGATGTCAGAAATTCCCCCCTGAGCCCCAAAGAAAAGTATTGCATTGAATGAATTAGATTGTGAGGAAATGAGAGAGGGATGGGGGGGAGATGTAGAGAGGGAGAGAGTGAGAGAGAGGGGGAGAAGGGAAGAAAGAGAGAAGGAGAAAGAGAAAGAGAGAGAGAGGGAGAGAGAAGGAGGGAGAGAGAGAAAGATGAGGGGGGAGAGGGAGAGAGAGGAAGAGATAGAGCAAGCACTCAAACACTGATGAGGATGATGAAGAAAACAAGCAAAGGAAGAACAAGAGGGATGACGAAGGTTGGACAGAAGCTTGGGAAAGGTTTTCCCTATGAAGTGAATAGAAAAAAATACCTTGACTCTTTAGAATTGGAAGGGAAAACAATTTTTGTATTAAGTGACAACTCTCCTCAAATCCTTTTTCACATCCGAATGGGATGAAGATAAGGCCTGGTGCTTTGGGATTTTGGCTGAGTTAAAGCAACTTGGCTTCAGCCTGTGCTCTCCACCCATGATGCTGGAACTTTCTGACTGAATAGGTCAAGGCCTGGGCTCTGCCTGACCATCCTCTGGGCTTCCCTGGGGAGACAAGGAAGGATATGGTTGACTAATCCTATCGCAGGTACTCTGTGGTTCCCTGACCTTGATTCTCTAGGATCTTCACTACAGAAAACAAACATTTCTGGAGCATTACCACAGAACAGACGCAGAGCTCTCTGCGCTTCTAAACATGGCAGCATGCTCTCTGTTTCTCTGACGCTGCCGCCGTGATGCTCTTCATTTGCCTCCTCAGTCCTCCTTTGGCTCCAAAAGAGGGGATTCGAAGGCCCAGAAATCTGGAGGAGGGGAGCTTCAGGCCTGTTGAGGAGTCCTATTTCTCTTTGTTCCGGCCTCTGGGTACCTCATGGTTACTCACACCACAGCCCTTCTGGAGCCTGGGGGAGAAGGCTGAGGCAAGGGATCGGCGCACAGGTAAGAGCGAGTCTCTGTTGTCTGCACTGGTCAGGGCTGATCCCAAAGGGCAAGCATTTGCCATGGTGTGTCCAACGCCCAGACCATGGGCCATCGGGTCTCATTCAGTCACTGCTTAGATGAAAGTGCTTCTGTTCTTGAAAAGGAAAGAGCCTGTTTTACACAAGGCAACAAACCATAGTGGAGACAGAATGGGGTGTGGAATCATATGGCCCTGGGTTCAAATCCCAGTTTCACCATTAACAATCTGATCTGGTGACTTCCGTAAAATCCCAGTTTCACCATTAACAATCTGATCTGGTGACTTCCGTAAAATCCCAGTTTCACCATTAACAGTCTGATCTGGTGACTTCCGCGTGTGCACAGAGGGTGGTTCTGAGAACAGAGTAGGACAGATGCTGGACTCAGTCAGTCTTCCTAGACTTTCTGCCGGCGCGGGGAGAGCAGGAGCCCTTCGAGGTCTCTCCAGGTTCATTTCCTACTTGCTCTCCCTATCCCAGCGCCAGTCCAGCCTCCAGCCATGCCCTCCCCACCAAGAGTGAGGGTGGTGATGCTCCACACCTCCTCATCTTGGGTCATGCTGCCACCAGCTCTCCTTGTGGCTCCTTTACTCCCAGAACATCACCTCTGCAAAGTCTTCCCAGATTTCGTGGTTGCAAGCAGCCCGTCCAGCCGTCTCCAGCCCTTCCCTACTCTCCTGTCCTCGAGAGCTCACTGCCCCCTGGCCAGATGTTGTCTCCTCCCTGAGTTCACTAGCTTCACAGGGGCAGGCATTTGGTTTGCCTGGTTTTTCACTCCCTTCCCAGGGTCTGTAATAGTTTCAGGCACATACCTGACACCCAATAAGTATTTGTTAAGTGATCCTCCACCAGAACTGTCCGGAGGGCGGGCTCTGAGTGCGGGTGGGGAAAGGCGAGGGGCATGGGATCCCCGTGGCCCACGGGGCAGGTCCAGGCAAGTCAGCTCCATGCAGAATGTCAGCCTTCCCTTGCTCCTTCCTTCGGGGCCCCAAGGCAGGTTCTGACTTGCACAGCCATGTGGGTGACCTGGCAGGTGTGCTGAATGGCCGTGGGAGAACTCGAACCCTCCCAGCTCACGGGCCCAGAACCCTGCAATCAGGGGCCCCTTCTCCCCAGACCCCGTGGCTTGATCCTGAAGTGAGAATGCAAAACCTGACCTGGGATTCTGGGGCGGGGCTTCTCCCCCCTCCCCACAACCCCAGAGAGGGGCGTGCGGGCTGCTGCGGGTGAGAGAGGAGGGGCACTGGGAGCCTCCTGTAAGCCCACAGCTTCCCATAGCACCCTTTCCACCCAGCGGGAATTTATGCAAAACGTTATTGTAACTGGGTGTCAGGTGGTATTGTAGAGAGTACCTCCATCCCTGCCTTTACAGACAGTGGCACTGGGGACTTCGGGGCAGCTTCGCTCTGGGTGGGGCCAAGTTGGCTGCTAATCGTGGGATGGAGGCCAGGGAACCCGAGCTCCGCAGATCGCTCAGCTGCTGGCTTCTTTAGAGGAAATGGGGAGATGCCCTGGCAGGGGGTTCTGGGCTGGAAACATGTTCTCATCAGAGATGAGCTCCTCCTCACAGTGCGAGCTCCAGAGGTAGCAGGGAACAGATGTGCCCTGGGCTGGTGGAGGGGCCCCTGGGCTTGGGGGCAGGAGAAGTGAGTGCTAGGCCCTCTCTTTCCAGGCCAGCTTCTTTCCTGCTCTGAGCCTCAGTGTCTCTTGTTCTGAGAAGGAAGGGCTGCACTCCCACCGTGAGGTCATTTCTCAGTGGCTTAGGGAGTCACTGTCCCATGAGAAGGGCAGTCCCACAGGGCCGCACCAAAGCACAGCTAGCTTCCTCGTCCCCTTCATTAATTTCTTGGAGAGAAGTGGCCTGATTCTCCCGCCATCTGGCTTCTAGCATATTCTGAGGAGTCACAGCACACTCCCTTGGTTCACACAGGCCCTGAGGACCATCAGGGACCAGAGGTGGGGCAGAGCAGTTAGGGACAGAGGGGACAGGAGGAGAAGCGCCTAGAGGCTGGAGGGATCTGTTCTGTGGGTCCTCGGGGAGGTGGGCAAAAGAGAGATACCAGGCTTCCTGTTCCCTGCCAGAGCAGGCAGCTTCTCTATGGATGTGTTGTGATGTGGCTGATTCTACAAACTTCTCATCCCATCCATCCTGCTTGAGTGCCATGATGCTGTAAACAGCTTGGCCTGAAGGGACCACACACCCCCACCGCCCCCCCCCCAAGAAGAGATCTTGTCTGTGCCCTGTGGTGGTTTCAAAACATGGCCTCCAGATTTTTCGATCCAACTTCCCCTTGACAGGGGGGATGTCTCCATCTCCCTTAAACCTGGCCTTGTGACTGTCTAACAAGTGAACAGAGTACACGAGGTGCTGGGCCAGTATCTGGGACCCGGCCTTCAGACGCTGGCCGCCTCCACTTCCTGTCTCTTGGGATGCTTGCTCTTGGAACCCAGCCCATGCCTCCAGGGAGCCAAAGTCGCCTGTGGGGGAAAGGAGCCCATGTGGAGAGAGACCGACGCTCCCAGGCCTCAGCCCTGGCTGAGCGCCCGGTGCCAACATGCCAGCCGTGTGAGAGAACCATCCTGGGGCCCCCGGTCCAGAGACCTGGCTGACAGCACGTGGACCAGAAGCACGCTGTCCCCAGCAGGCCCTGCCCGACCAGCAGGTGCATTGTCACAACAGACACGTGGCGCTCTTGGGAGCCACTAAGTCACCAGCTGTCTGTTACTGGACTAGAGAGGACTGGCCTAGCAGGTGCTGGGGACCAAGAACCCTCGCGTCCTCCCACACCTGTAAGTCACTTATAATTTTTCTTTCTTTTTTTTTAAATAAGATTTTATTTACTTATTTGACACAGAGAGAGAGCGAGCACAAGCAGGGGGAACGGCCGGCAGAGGGACAGGGAGAAGCAGACTCCCCATGGAGCAGGGAGCCTGACTCGGGGCTCGATCCCAAGACCCTGGGATCGTGACCTGAGTCGAAGGCAGATGCTAAACTTACTGAACCCCACAGATGCCCCTACTTCTATTTTTCTTAAAACAGCAACCCCCCTGCCACCCCATAGACTCTAATTTCTCTGGCAATCAGACTCCCAGCTCTTCTCTCTGAATGAAGATGATGATTAGCAGGAATTGAATTCCCAGAAGTCTGCTCCCCTCCCTCCAGCAGATTCCTTCTTCCCAGCCTTGGGCTCCTGCACGGCCTCCAGGGGATGTCACTGCATGCCTTGGTAAAATCTCAGGTGTGCCCATGTGCATGTGTGTGTGAATATCTGTGTACACGAGTGTGGGAGGTGTACGCAGAGGCTGGTGCTGCAAACACTGGAGGTGGGTAGCAACTAGCAGAGGAGCTGATCATTTCCATGTTCTTGCTGAGGCCACTGGAAACCAAACATTTTCCTTTTTTTTTTTTCTTAAAGATTTTATTTATTTATTTGACAGACAGAGATCACAAGTAGGCAGAGAGGCAGGCAGAGAGAGAGGGGAGAAGCAGGCTCCCCGCTGAGCAGAGAGCCAGATGCGGGGTTCAATCCCAGGACCCTGGGATCATGACCTGAGCTGAAGGCAGAGGCTCTAACCCACTGAGCCACCCAGGCACACCCCCAAACATTTTTCTACTAAAATATTTTTAAAATGAAGGCAACCTTTTCTGGTTATACCACTTTGCATATTTCAAATTTTCTGCAATGGACATGGATTACTTTTGTAATGAAGGAAACAAAACTCACTTCCAATTCCAACACTCAGAATTGAATAGAATTCCCATTCTGGTGAATTTCCTTCCAGCCTTTCCTCTGTACTCAAACATCTGTTGGATATTTGAGATCATGCCATAAATACAGTTCTGTGTCTTGATTTTTCACTGTACTTAATATTTTAAGACTCTCTCTCTAAATAGTTTCCCGAACCTAATTTCTAAATGGCCTGATAGTATGCTAGAATGAATAGATATTTATTTATTTAACTATTTGTTTAACTTGTTCAGCATTGTTTATTTGACATTCTGGTGGCAATATATTACACATTATTACTATAATATTTGTACGATTATAATATTATATATCATATATAAAATATATAATATGCATTGTATATTATTGTATTACAATCTATGTCACTATAACATATCCTATATATGTTGTACCCAATTATTATATATTATATATATAATATCACACCTGGAATGTCAAATAAATATGCGTGTCAAACCTGTGTGTGTGTATCTCAAGTCCTTGTACCTTTAATCTTCCTAGAAGTGGAAGCTTCAGGTGAAACACTGAACGTTGGGGGCTCCTAATATGAACGAAGTACAAAACGGCAGACCCCACCCCTTCTGAGATGTCTTCTTGGCTTCAGGAACTGTCTCCTGGCTGGGCATCTCTTACTGCTGTGGTCCCAGGGAGTGGGTGACCAGAGATGGGGAACCCAAGGGGAGAAAAGACCAGGTGAAGTCGTGTGAAGAAGTCTGCCGCAGGCAGGAGGAACCCCTGAAGTGACTACACTGGGGAAATAGTTTTTGTTTCCTTGTGTGACTTGCTATGATGAAGGAAGAGAAGGGCGCTGACACGTCATGGGGGGGGGCATGCCTTGCCTCCGCTACCTCATCTGATGCATCTAGGGCCTCCGTGTGACCGTGATTTCTATCTTACAGACAAGGAGGCTGGACTCTGAGAGGTTAGATAAGCTGTCTGGAGTCACACAGCCGGTGAAAGGGAAGAACCCGGGATGCAAACCAGGGCTGTCCAGCTCCAGAGCTGGTGGGATGAGCTGCTGTCTACATTTCCACAGCAACATAGGAGAAGGGGCATGGGCTTTGTCCCCCCACCCCTTTGCCTCCCTTTCTCCCTGTCCTACTTTGCTCTTCCTCTCTTTGAACTTGAGGGCCTGAGGTGAAGACCAGGAGCCCTTCCCCACTGTCATAAGCCATAGGACACCCCGGGAAAGTACCAAGCCTCCTTCCCTGCAAATTGCCCGTTGCTAAAAGCCTCCTCCCTTGGACCCTGACGGGGTGGCTTCTGGAGGACCGTGCAGGGCAGAGGACTTGGTGGGTTGCTGGGGTGTGCTCTGTGGCTGTTCTGGCCCGCACTCTCCCAGCATGTGTTGTCTAGGAGCATAAGCCCCTGGCGTGTGCAACGAGGGGAGGGAGGAGGACACCGCTAGGAGGGAGGCCGGAAGGTCAAGGAGTATTAATAACGTGGCTGCCGGCTACCGGCTACCGGGCTGGCCCTCCAAGTCTGTCACAGGGGAGGGGCCCAGGGGAGCAGTGGAGGGCAGAGAGATGTGGGAGGCGCCTGAACCCTGTGTTTAAACCCCAGGACGCTGCGGGAGGACCCTTAATCAGAGCTTTGGTCCAAACCCTCACTCTCCGAGCCACTAAATTGCATCTCTTACCCCTTTGGAGTTCCTCTGCAGGATCTGTCCTCCGGGGAGCCACCCAGATGGACCCCATGTGGCTCTGTTTAGATATTTTATTCCACTTGGGGAGCTTCAGCTGGAGGTGACTTTCAAATGTTAAAAACAGTGAGAGTGAGGGGTGCCTGGGCGGCTCAGTCGGTTAATCCTCGGACTCTTGATTTCGGCTCAGGTCATGAGCTCAGGGTCCTGAGAGGGAGCCCTGCGGGGTCCGTGCTCAGTGTGGCATCTGCTTGAGATGCTCTCTCTCCCTTGGCCCCTCCCTCTGCTCATGCTCTCCGTCTTGTGTGCTCTCTCTCTAAAATAAATAAATAAATCTTAGAAAAAGAAAACAAACAAACAACAAAACCCAAAACCAGCCAGTAAGAATGGATTCAGTCTTAGATCATTTGTAACAGCCAACTCTGAAGGCAGGAGCAAGCTTCTAGAGGCCTTTCCAGGGCAAGTGTTAACTGTTTAATTGCTGGACTTGGGGGAGAGACCGGGGCGTCTGGGGGCACTCCCGGGGCTCAGGGCAGTGGCTATTTACCAAGTGGTACCACTGTTTTCAGTATTTTAAGAACTGTATCTGTGTGTACAGGTGTAGCTGGGCTCTGGCTAGATGGCGAAGAAATGGAGGCCTGCCCCTGGTTTCTTAGGATTATTATAACTAAGTCTTTTCTGACACCTCTGGAGAAAGACCACAGGCCCCCTCTTCCTCTAGCTCTCCACACAGAGCCCCACGCTGGTTTTTTGCTCCGTGTGCCTGCAGCTGCCTCCTTCTAGCTCATCAGAGACGAGCTTTCCGCAGCTGGAAGCCCATTCCCAGGTCCACACAGGAGGGGTCCTCCCTCTTCAGTCGCCCCCATGGTGAATGTACTCCCTGATGTCTCCCTCATGGCCCATACCCCATAAAAGCTTTAGTTTGTGAGCTACATTTGAGGATTTAAGTGAAGACCCCCAGTTCTCAGGGCAGGTGGCCAACCAGCAGTGCAGTCTCTCTCCCCAGCAGCTCGGACTAGCCCTCTTCTCAAAGGGACAGGATGGCTGGCCTGAGAGTCCAGGTGAGAAGGGGAGAGAATTTCCCTTCCCTGGGCCTAAGCTTCCTCCTCTACAAAACAAATCTGGAAAAGCTGATCTCTCAGGGCCACTTAGTTTTTAGAGTGATTTTATTCCATAGTTCCGTTTCATTGCCACAGGGATGAAGCATTCGTTATGGGTAACAAGTAGACTGGGGAGCCAGATGGTCTGGGTTCAAATGCAGATTCTACCGCTTTCCAACTATTAACTTGGAATAATGGTAGGACAGTAGTATGCATTCAATCATGCTGATAAAGCGTTTAGAGCCCTTGGTCCTTAGTGAACCCTTGATAAACATCATCTGTTTTTGCTGCCTCTGTAGGTTTCCTATTAACTGATACCCACAGCTGCCACATTCTGATTCTTAGTTGAGTAACTGTGAGGGCAGGTTAGCACAGGCCCTCTGTCCTCTATCAGAAGCAGCAGAGCTAGCATCCCGACTCTCTACCAGACATTTTCGCATTTCAGGTAAGGATCACACCCTATCCTTTCACTCCTAAGGAAATGGAGGCCCCAAAAGATGGAAGCCACACCGTTCATAAATGGTGGGTCGTGGGTTCAAGCCCCGGTCTGTGGGGCCTCAAGCCCACACCAATGTGAATGGAAGGGATTTTTCTGGAAAGACAATTCCATATCAGTCCGGTCTCTTCCTGGGGCAGAAAGCTGACACCTGCATGGAGAGAAGGAAGCCATCCTGTGGACGGAGGGCTGAGCATCTCCCCTAATGCCTGCTCCCTCTTCTTTCAAGCCAGGCCTGAAGATCCAAACCGCAAAAAAGATGAAAGAGCCTTGCTGATGAAGTCCTCCACCCTGGGAAGAAGAAGATAAAAAAGAGAGAGAAAGGAAGAAAAGAACAGAGGGAGGGTGAAGGAACAATCCTTGACAAATATTTTCTGTTAATAAATTCCATTTTGCCTCTAAAATGTTTGCCAACTATCTAAGCAGGAAAAATTTTTCACATACCAGGGCAAAGCGTCGCCAAAACGCCTCTCCAGCTGGCCTGCCCACAGCTCCTGTCTCCACAACCTCCCAGGAGGCAGCCTGTCACGGACCTCTGTGGTCTTCCTCTGGGAAGACCTGCCTTTTCCATGAAGAAGATCCACAAAGATTCAGGCATGCTCTCCTCTGAGCCTGGGGGAGAAGGGGCCTAGTAACCTTGTAGGTCTTCCTGTTTCCCCAGCTCTCCTCTCCTCTCCCTCTCTCTTCTCTCCTCCCTCTCCTCCACTCCCCTCCTTTCCCAGCCCTGGCCCCTGTCTGACTGAACCGGAGTGCAGAAAACTTCCTGCCT